>JAPMOR010043045.1:0-36194 GCA_026543865.1 Argiope aurantia
AAATTACTACATTTTTAACCAAGTTTATGAAAGTATGATAAAAAAAATTATAGCAATTTGTGTCGTTTAATCTTTCTGAATATTTTAAATATTCATACATATTTCAAACTGAGAAAAAGAAAAAAAATGTTTAAAAATTATTAAAATAAATTATTTTGCTATATTAGAAATTATTTTAAGAAAAAATTTTTATTGAAAATTATTAAAAAAATAATAAATTCTGATCGTGATATATTAAAACTGCTTTTAAATTTAATTTTATGTAAATACTGTATTATAATCATCAAGTTCTATTTGATTACAAAATTAAATGTAAAGATAATAAACCTTTCTTAAAAAACAAAAGAAATAACGCTATGCGCTATTATTAATTATGTTCATTCTTAAGAGGTAATGTGATAGATAGTTAAAGAAACAATGTGTTAAAAAGTATTGACTGTATAAATTTTAAGATTTTATTTTAAAAATAAATTATTAGTGTATCAAATATGTATTATTAAAAATAATTTTTACTTATTTTTCAAATAGGAATAAAAAAATAATAATCTTTAAAAATCAGCATAGTTTTCCTTTAAGTGAAACCAGTTTTACACTTTATTAACATTTACACTATTCTTCAAAATTAAACCAAGAAAAGCAAAGGAATATTCAAATAATTGAAAAGAAAATATTGTATTTAAATTTTCAAATACAAAACTTTTGAAATAATTACAAATTGAAAATAGAAAACACATGATATTTCATTTAAGGCATACACACACAAATCCAAAAGCCTCTCTTAAGGAAAATAAATAAGTTTGGTTCAAAAGTAAAGAAAATAAATTCTTCAATAAATGTAAATGGATTGTGAAAAAAATGACCATTTCCTAAATACTTCATTTGCATATCACCGGAAGAAAATTTCTTCAAAACTCAACTTGGAGATGTTAGCTGCAAAATTTTTTGGGCCTAAGAAAAGAAAGTTACGTGCGTTGATTTTAAAATGATATTTCAAAACTCGTCTGATTTGCATGTAGAGTGGCATCTTTACAGAAAACGATCACTCAAGAACGGCGGAAATCAACGTAAAAGAAAAAGTGTCCATTCCTAACCAATAGGCGCTTAACTGTCCAGATTTAAAATCCACTAGTGTCGGACACAAAGCATGAATCTTGATTCCTACCAGATTCTTTACATTGCTCTACTTATTTTTGATTTCCGTTCAGTGAGAAGCAGTATAAAATAGATTGAGCTTTAAGGCACAAAAACGATTAGAAAAGGCTGGAGAATTCTAGAGGATGCAGGAACATTTTAAAAGAACAATACTTTGGAAAGTGTGATTTAATGAACGAAATAATTTATGCTTATTAACACTTATGTCTATAAAATAGTATCTAATACTAAATTATGAAAAATAAAGCGTATAAAACTGAAACTTTCTGACCAACACTGATAAACATGTCACTTCTTTCGATTGAGAAGATGAAACTGCAGCAGTCAGTTTGTATTTATCAAAAGAAATAGTTATTCATTTCAAATGGACCATAATAGCATTTTCTTTGCACATTACATGAAGATATGGAGCAATAACAACAAAAAAAATCTGTACAACATCGATATAAAAGATCTAATTGGCAGTAAAACTCACAAACATCAACATCAATGGCATGGGGGTGGTGGGGAAGAAATCCTTTTGGTTTATTTCTGTACTTTCAGAAGAATATTGGCAGCTTTTTCAGGCCTACTTCCAGCTTTCTTTCTGACTTCTTTTATACTTACCTTATTTTTTTCTTGAGTTCATTCAAACAGTATATTTTGCTTGTAATCAGTGCTGTTTGGAACAACCTTGAAGGAGAAAGAGAACGGGAAAGGTCTGAGTCGAAGATGAGTGCAAATGACTGACATAGTAGGTTAAGAAAAAATAAGTTCTTATTTCGTAGGGTGATGGAAAGAAAATTATGTCTCAATTTCTGCTTACTTTTATTATTCTGAGTTAAATGCCAATCCAATTTCTTCCTTTGCTTTTTCTTTGGATTGAATTTTTCCATTAATATAATTTGTACTTCTGTAATGTAATATACCTTCATTTTAAGTACTTTCAGGAATAGCAAATTAGAAAATAGCATGTTATAAATGCAACTAAACAAAAATGTCAAGCATTGTACATTTTATTGTAATAAATATATGCGATTTTTTACTATAAAGTTTTATTTTATTTTAAAATTTACGGATATATAATTTCTATTTTTGTTTTATAAAAGTGAATGTGTAGGAAGGGACAACCTGGTTAGCATGGCGTTAGATTCGCATCACTTGGACTGTGAGTTCGAACCCCTGCCTTCCAGAAGGCTTTCCGTGTGCATGGTGGCTGGTGCACGTATAAACCTGTCATTGTCACTAAGTCCTCCAAGTCCGGAAAGTACCATTGTGTGTATTGGATCAGAGGTGACCATTCTCTGATTCAGGTCTAAATTATGATCTGTGAATGAAATTTATGAATGAATTCCTTCCAGTGAAAAGGACTGTGACACATGAATAGCTAAGACGTACTATTGGCCCTAGATGGCGCTCTGAAACAAGAGACGCTAAAGATCGGCTTAAAATCACTAGGGTTGTTTACGACAAGACCCATAAGTAACAACAACAAAAAAGTCAATGTAATCCTTTGAACTTTAATTATATTGTCATCTCGATGTGAGAAAGCATGGACACCTTTTGGAACATAAATTGTAATCATTCCACGACAGTTTGATTCAGAAAAACAATTTCCATAACTGATCTTTTGATCCACGACTCATAAATCGTACATCAGAGGGATAATCTGTCATGGAATCGAGTCTCTACCTTGACGCGTTCTAGTCACGAAACATTTTTCCATAAGGCCACACAGGGAACTTTTCCCATCGTTTTGGTATTAATTTTAAATAATTTCATATATCAAACTTCTAATACGTAGTGGCAGTTTAGGAATTAGATTCAACATGAGAATGCAAAATGCTGTCAGATGAAGAAGATGGTATGAAATGAAGGAGGATTTAAAAAACAACACCACGATTATATTGTAATTCTATAAATTCCTCAAATTTTTTACAGTTAATCATATGTAAGAGCCTAATCCAGACGTTTAATCACTTTCTGAGTGGACTGAGTTTATAGATTTTATTCTAGTCCATCTGAGATTAAAACGGAAAAGAAAAGAAACTAATATTTATACAAATCATCTTCTTCAGTAGTCATTTTTATGATTCCACCAAATGGTGAGTTTCCATTTTCGACTGTTATCCATTGTTTCAATAATCAATAGTAGTTATGGATCAATTAAATAAATGTTTGATTTACAGGCTTCGTTTAGTTCAGTTATATTAATGTCCCATTTTTAAAGCAACACTAAGGTTATTTTAGGACAGACCTCGTCATTTTGAATAGCTGTCCGACGACGAGGACGATACATGAGCTAGCACCCCCGAGAATACCTTCGATAGTACTGGTGAATGATAGTTATGAAATATAGACTTCTGGATTGAATTTAGAATTCTTATTGAATCTATCGCGGGGATATGTATTTTATACACCTTCTTCCTGGCTGACACTAAAATTTGACACAATGCAACAGTTGTATTAGCAAGAAAACATATTGAATTTCATTTATTTAAATCCTTGTCTAACTACATACATCCTACATACATGTGAAAATATAGAGTGACAGACGAACAACCGTTTAAAGGAGTTGTTCAAAATTTCATAAGTTTATGTATTTTAGATGTTGAATATATGCACAAAGTTTTATCCATCTAGCTCTTTGCTAGTGAACGAATTCACTTTTAGTCGCACCGTCAAACAAACTTCCTCTCAATGGATTTCGTTCAAAATTTAATAGATAGTTACAAATGGAGTCGTAATTCTGTATCCAAATTGCAGCTGTCTAATTCAAAACGTTTCTGATCTATCGTTTTCATACACCGACAGATATAATGCCAAAAATATTCTTTTCGGACTCGGGGAGGTATATAATAAGGCCTTTTTTACTTATATTAATATGAAAAAGTTTTTGATTTAACGTGTTCGCTGACATTGGATTGCCACCATTTAAATAATCTAAGTCCCAGAAAAGACTGGATCATAAAACTTCGTTAAAATCTCGAGTTCGAGTATTTTTACAATTGCACTTTTCCCTATACGCATTTTTCACTTGAGCGAAGAGGAAGAAAAAGTGATATCTTTTAAAGAAAATCAGCCAAGAACAAACTATGCCGATTTGAATATTTAATAATGAGTGTTAATTATTTTTATTGTCATTCAGACTTTATTGTGCTTCTGTATTATAAATAAATAAATCCGTTTTTTAAATTTTATTAAGATATTATGAAGAAGGTAATTACTTATTCAATAGTAAAATCAGAGCAATTTTGATATATTAAATTTACTAATGCATTTTTATTCGTGGAAATCTTAAATACTGTCAATGTTTAACAGTATTTATGTTTATATCAGTTCCTAGCATTCAAATGATAGAAGGATTAACAACAACACTAATAGAATGATTAAAAAAGTATATAATATAGAATTTATAAAACTCAATAATTAAAAACAAAAGTTTATAGTAATTATTAAAAGCATGAGAAAATTCATTATTTTTAAGCGCAGTGATTGATAAATTAAGAAGTATTATACATAGTAAAGTCCTTTACTCGCAGCAAGCTTAATTCACCTCTGTGAATGCCTCTCATTAATTATTTACTATGTAGCTACTAAGAAATGCAAAAAAAGTTAAAATTTAAATGTCATTTTCCCTATTTCTGTACAAAATTCAAATGATAAGATACTGGAATAGCAATGACGCTTTACATATTACTTAAAACACAATATATTCAAAGAATTTATATTTGCTGTAAATTATTTTTTATTTTATCAGCATCTTAAGTTGGTTCTTTTTTTATATATAATTTCCTTGATCTCTTCTGGTTACTTCTAAAGATAATTTTTATTCAACAAAGCGATAAATTTTTCTTGGTTACTGCCATTTTTACTTCAATTCCAGCAAAATCTACGAATTCATCATATACTAATGGGCTGGTCTTTTAGAAAAAACTTGTAGTATTTCTTAATGAGTGTTTTTAATGAGTGCACATTAAAAAATGCACACTCAAGACAGAGAGGAAATCTTTTGCAACTGCATTTATCTGCCTCAGATGCAAAGAAGTATATAAATTGTGTAACTTATATATTTATGAAGATCCATGAAAACAATGAGAAAGAGGAAACTACATTTAAAAAAGATTACTTCTAGCAGAAATCGCTAGTTTTAAATTAAAAATACACAGCCCAATTAATGTGACCTCCATCTACTTTTAAAGTCACCGTTAAATAACCAGTCGCAGAAGACACATATTATCAACAAATTTGGTAGATATATAAAAGATTAGGTAGATATATATTCAGAAAACATTTCTGTTCTTGTAATCATACGGAAACGGAGCGATTTATCCGACATCCAAAAGGGCATGATGATTGGCGTCCGAGCCAAGGGTGGAGGTATTTCCGAAACGGCTAGTTTTGTAAAATATTCGAGGGCCGCTGTATAAAAGTATACAGTTCATGGCAAAATGGCACCGTCCAGAATCAGCGACATGGCAAATGTGGTGCACCACGGGCCATAGATGGCAGAGATGAAAGAAGGCTGTGGAGTTGCGTTTGGACGAATAGAAGTGTAACTGTTGTGCAGCTGACCGCCCAGATGAACCATAGGGCTACCAACAGCATCTCCTCAACGACACTTCAGTGAACATTGCTGCATATGGACCTCCGCAGCAGATGCCTTGTTAATGCACCTATGCTGACTGCTGTTCATCGGCGATGAAGGCTGGAATTGGCACGCCAGTACCGCAACTGGCCTTCCACTGAGTAGAGACAGGTGGTTTTTTTCCGATGAATCATGTTTTATGCTCCATCGGACAGATGGAGTTAGGCGTATACGGTTTGAAACGTCTGAATGCAAACTCCCTTCAACAATTGCCAGAAGGGTCCAAGCTGGAGAAGGGAGCATTATTGTCAAGGGAATGTTTTCGTGGTATTCTCTGGGTGCCACTCATCATTGCGAAAGGCACGATGGATCAAAGCAAGTATGCATCTATCCTTGCGGACCATGTTCAATCCTATATGCAAATTGTTTTTCCTTAAGATGATGGCATCAACCAACAGGGCAATGCGACGTATCGTAAAGCTCGCAGTGTACGTGCTTGGTTCGAAGAGCACCGAGATGAATTTTCCGTACTCCCTTGGCCAGCAAATTCCTCGGACTTGAAACCAATTGAAAATCTGTGGAACCCCTTCAATCGGTTTGTCGTACCATGGATTACCAGCTGTGCTTAACCGAGCACAGCTGGCCACGGCACTGGAGTTGGCATGACTCAATATCCTAATGAACACCTTCAGGAACTTAATTGACTCTCATCCTACACGTCTCGCAGCTATCTGCATTTTGACAGGTAGTCACATTAATGTGACTGGACTATGCAGTGAGTTAATATTTGCCACTTTTAATAAATTATATATAGTCAATAAATAATTAGTAAATTTAATTAATAAAATTACAAAATCTAATAAAAATATTTAACTATAAACTGTCATAAAATCTAATATTTTTCCAAAATAAAAAGTACAACTTATATTCTCCATTGTCTTAGTTTCTGAGAAAAGGATACATTTTATACTACTTTTGTGTTTAAAAAAGCATTGATCAACAGAGTGTGTCTGTTAGAGAACAGAAGACTTTTAAATATTGTTCATGTATGATCATTGAGATCAAATGATGCGTGACCAAATGAAATATATCTAGTATATTTATAAAATTATTAATAATTTTTGATAATGATTCGAATTATTTAAAATAAATTCTTAAAATTGAAATTTTTTTTAAAAAAAATTGAAGTTATATCGAATTGAAATTAAAAGTGTAGAAATTATGTGTAAGTGTAAAAGTGTGAAAGTTCCAATGTAATTAATTTGGTAAAATTAAGTTATAAATTCTGTTATCTACACTGCGGCAGTTAAACTTTATTTTTATGAATAATTGGATAAATATTTTATGCTATAAAATGCAGAAAACATATAGTACAAAGCACAGAAAGGTGGTTGAGTAAGGCCTCCGTAGGTATGTTTTATTTAACTGTGCATGCATTCTGCAAACTCAGACATTCAGAAAGAAATATTTTTAAATGCTTACATTTAAATTGTACAAAAAGGCAATCACCTATATGATATCTTAATAAATAATACGTTGTTCAAGCATTTATAATCTGATCAAGATATTGCTTTAAGTATTTTGATTAAAATCGCGATAGAAATATTTTAAATGTTTAGTAATATTTTAAAAAAATAGCTTTAAAGGACGATTCTCTTAAGGCATGAATAATCTTTAGACTCAGTGGTGTACACAGAATTTCCTTCATTTTCCCTAATGAGGCTTAGAGTTCGATTTAAACAACAATTGGGTATCATTTTCAGATTTGATTGTGGCTTGTTTCTTGTGCTTATTCGAGTTCAAAAATTGTTGAGTGAATCCAGTTTAAGCTTTCCTTTCTAATATTTGCCCTAACAATATCCCGTAGGTTAGTACAGTGCCAAAGCTACCTAGGATAATATTCTTATTTAAAGTTATCAAATCAAATGGTGTGAACGTTACACTGTCTTTGAAGTTATCCAGCTTTTTAATTAACAGGTTTGTGCTGGTTCCGGAAAATTTGCACACATGTTAAGAAGAAAACTTATTAATTTTAAATAATAAAATTTGTTCCATTTTCTGGTTTGATTAATTATCAATTCACTCTTTGAAAAATGTCTATTTATGTATTTTGCTCTAGAAGCGATGAGTATCCACAAAATGATTTGTAGAGCGGCTTGAACTGCTTGGACTAAAAAAGCTTTCCCAAATTTGAATATTGCTCCGTATAGAGTTGCTGTAAAAGTGAAAGCCATGAATATAATGTACATCAACTTGTATGCTACGCCAAATCGAGAAAGGCAATTTTCAGAAAAAGTTTTGCAGATCATTTTTGATCTGAAATATATACCAAAACCACAAAATAAATAAGGCACAATTCTAAGGTCTTGATTTCGAATTGCTTCTAAACATTCTACACGTTTCATGTTTTTTAAAAATAATTTAAATTTCACCGAGGAATCTTAAGTCAGAAGATTCGATGTATTAGAAAGGTCGTATTTGTAATCCAAGAGCGAATTGCATAGAATACTAATTTGATTTGTAGGTTTTGTTCAAGCAATGAAGAGAATACAAAAGATTATAACGATATATTTGAATTAAAAGCATTATTTGTCCCTTTTAATGGCAGTAATTTCATCCATTACATATAATAAAATAATGCTTATTTATCGACAATTTTAACAAAGATTAAGAAACTAAATACAGCAGACGCATTTGATTGCTATAGCATTAATATACTAAACGGAGAATCAAATAAATCATTGTCTCAATGTAGTAGATTTTTTTTCTGTGAACATTATTTGCTTATTCGAATAAATGAGATACTTAAAATTATGTTGCCAAAATAGTTTTGAACAATTTTTGATTAGATTAACAATTAATCTTATCTCTCATTAAGTATTGAGGAAAACATTTAATAATTTGTTTGCATAGATAGGAAGCTTAATTTAATTTAAAAAAACTTTCTTCAGGGTATAATTTATTTTAATGTAAAATTTTAAATAAAAAATGTCATAAGAATGACTCCTATTTTTAAGGGAGGGAATAAAAAAAAGCCCCCAAAATAGTTGTTTGAACTATTTATCATGCATTAAAAGCAAAATTCGTTTAAAGTCGATGTCCTCTTTTTAAAAATAATAATTTAGCTATTGCTTATTTATCATAAAGTATAGAGAATCTGATCTTTTAGCGTCTCAAAACAAAAATAAGAATTATATATTTATTATTTCATTTCTTTACATGTTCTAAAAGTCATACATATCTATTGCTTATTTTCGATAGCCATCATGGTTTTAAATATTCAACTCTTCTTCTTTTTGGATCCAAAATATTATCAGTATTTAAACAAAACGTTGAGTAAAGTATGCACTAAGAAAAATTCCTCTACCCACCCACCCTACCGGAAAAAAAAAGAAACAGAACTGCATAAAAAAATTGGGTAAACACAAGTCAAATTCTGCCTTTCTAAAATTATTCTTTCATAAATGTTTATACTAAGTATTTTCTCACCTCTGTTCTGTGTTCATTCAGTTTTTTCGACCAAGAATTTCACCGATGCGTTTAACAAACTTATCCTATTTTCATATGGTCTTTTTTTTCTGCAGTGCCAAAAATTCTACAATTCCTACATATAATGATAAATATTTTTTTGTTAACTCTGGAAGTGTTTCTTATATGAGGTATAGAGCAAGTATTGTAATTGTCAAAAATTCCAACTCGAATTCCACTTTCGGACTTCCCTAAATCAGAAAGTACATTTTTTCAATTACATACGACTGTGAACAGGGCCGACCATCTGGGGGGTGAGGTGAGTGCTATGCACCCAGGCCCCGTGACTGAGGGGGACCCCACCGTGATTAAGAATTAAAATAGTGTTTCGAACAAAAATAGCATAAGTACATAAGATGCCGGCGTCCTGGCATAGAGGTAGCGCGTCTTTCCCGTGGTCTGGGTGTCCCGGGTTCGAGTCCCGATTCGGGCATGGTTGTCCTTCATTTGTTCTATCTGTGAGATGTGTGAATGTGCCCCCCTTTAAAAAGAGGCTGTGCAAGCGAATGTGATGCGTGAGTAGCAAAATCGTACTCTTGGCCCTAGTTGGCGCTACTAAAATAAGAGACGTTCCCTTTCGGCTTAAAACCGTTGATTTCAAATCAGAGGGCTTGCCTATGGCAAGGGCCATTGGAAACAACAACAACAACATAAGATTGTTTCCACGTGATTGGCTGAGCTTAGACTGAAGCCGTTATTAGGCAATGGTCGCAGTGATACCTATAAAAGTGTGTGTATGGGGGGGGGGTAGCTGATTTATGAATACAAAAATCCCCATCAGACATGTTTAGACAGAGCGGCGGCCAGAAGTCGAGGCGGAAGCTAGGTTCAAATGGATTTGTAAATCATCAGCTATATACTTTTTTCTGCATCTAATGTAATATTTTTTATGAGTGCATCTATTATGCATCTACTACATTGTAATATATGAGTGCATCTATTATGCATCTACTACATTGTAATATATGAGTGCATCTACTACATTGCATTATTGCTTCACCGTCCTTGACCGAAATGAAAAGAATTAAGGAAGAAGTTTAAATGGAGCAGTCGGCGGATTTGGATATATACGTAGTATATATTATAGTCTTGTTCAAATGTGCAAAATATTGTTAATATAAGATAAATAGATTTACAATCACTTTCCTCACCTACTAGGTAATAGCGTATTGTATAGCATATAATAATTTGATAATTCATTCTATAAACTGCTTAATACTGTTAGATATAACCATGTCCACGCCAAGGAAATATCCCTCTGGGCGTCAAAAAAGAAAATTCTCAGAAAAGAAAAAAAGAAGAAAAGCTGAACTTCAAGAAGTCACAAGCAGATCTGTTTTCTTGGCTACGAAGTAATTCTGGCAAAGAAATTACTTTAACTTCAGAAATTACAATTCAAATTTCAACCAGAGTACACAGTCTAGCAAAGAAAATGTTGAAACGGTGAAATTTGTTGAAGAATCGTGTGTTTATACAAAGGTTACCGAATCGTTAAAAAATGACAAAAATGACAATAACAATTATGACCAACAGAGTATAAATGATCCTGGTTTATGGTCAAGTATTATAACTGATAAATTTAGAATGTTTTGTGTTAAAATCGGACCTGTGCAACACAAAGGAGTGTTTGCTAAAAATGCTGAAGATAGATCATTTTTCACTACCTACTACATTAAAAAAAATGCGAAATCGTGAAATTCAACATCGCCGCTGGTTAATTTAAGACACAAGACTCCGTATTTTGTTTTTGTTGTATACTGTTTTCCTAAAAGAAGAGGAAATGACCGAACTACACGATTTATAGGATTTAAAGGAGGCTATAATAACTGGAGAAAGTTTTTAAATGTAATCCAAGATCATGAGCGCTGTAGTTGTCATATTAATTCGTTTATTGCTTTGAAAGGATTATTAAAACGGCTAAATTTATGTTCGACTATTGATAAAATAAATCAAGTTAATATAGGTAAGGAAACAGCACGACTCAAATGACTATTTCAAAGAATTGTAGATATGATTATATTTTTAGCGCGTAATAGTTTAGTTTAGTTTAGTTTAGTTATATTAACGTCCCGTTTGAAGCAACACTAGGGCTATTTTGGGACGGACCTCGTAATTTTGAACCGTGGTCAGATGACGAGGATGACACCTGAGCTGGCACCCCCCCTCTCCACACCACACCACACCACACCAGCGGGAGGACGTTTGGTCAGGACGGATTTAACGTGCAACAGACCCCCTTACACGACGGTTCTTCGGTCGAATCGGGTCTCGAACCTGAAACCCTCTGGTTCCGAAGCCGAGACCTTACCACCAGGCCACCGCGGCCCTTTAGCGCGTAATAATCTTCCCCTTCGAGGGACCCACGAAATAATAGGCAAAACTAGAAATGGAAATTTTTTAAGTTTAATCGAATTATTAAGTAAATACGATCCTGTGCTAAAATAACAAATTCTAAAAATAGGATTTTGCATCATTTAGCACATATGTCACAAGAACAAATTATTTCTGCGTTAGGAAATGAAGTCCTTGACAAAATTAAACACGATATAAAAGCCTCCACGAATTACAGTATCCAAATGGATTGTACTCCTGATATTTCACATAAGGAACAAACTTCAATCATTATTAGATGTGTAAATTTTGAAGAGAAAAGATTTAACTATATATGAGTCACTTACAGGGTTTATTGAAGCAACTGATCTGACTGAAGAGAAAAGGTTTAACTATAAATGAGTCATTTACAGGGTTTATTGAAGCAACTGATCTGACTGGAGAAGGACTTGCAAAGACTCTATTGGAAAGATGAAGCGAACTTGATTTAGATATTATGAACTATAGAAGGCAAGCATACGACTGTTGTTGCAATATGAAAGGGAAGTATAAAGGTTTGCAATTAAGAATACTTTCTCTAAATCCGCTTGCAATTTATATGCCTTGCCTATCACATTCCTTTAATTTATTAATTTATGATGCCGCTTCCAGCAATATCAAATTTTTTTTGATATTGCAACTTTTATATTGCTTATTTTCTGCATCTACAAAAAGATGGGAAGTTTTACAGAAACATTTAAATATTATCCTTAAAACAGTATATGATACCCGTTGCGAAGCCAAAATAGATTAAACTATTTCAAGCAAAAACAATTGTTATTGATTGATTTAATTTAATTTGGTCTATCAAACTAAAACTGAAATCCAAAATTTAACACACTTTTAGACGAAACAAAAGAGACAGTCCAGAATTTGAATATTTCAGAACATTTTCTTAAAAGACGAATTCGAAAAAGATTATTCCGAAATAACTGAATATGAAGTTAGAGAAAACCCGGTAGAGGATAGATGTTATTTTTAGCACTGTAATTGATACTGCTATTGTACAGATGGAAAATAGATTTAAAAGTATCTCAAATAAATTGATGATGGAAAAAATAACTCTGAAATGCACTTGCTATACTAAACATCGAAAAAGAAATGAAATTTTTAAAAAAATTTCCAGTAGTAATTAATAACAAAAAGAAAGTAACGCATTAAATAAACATGCATTAATAATATGTGTTCGTGTTTGTATTTTCTTTTATTTCACAAAAAATTAGGGCCCCCAAATGGATTCTTGCACCCGGACCCCTTCATAGAGAAGGCCGGCTCTGTATGTGAATACGATAACTCAAGAACTCTTTGAATGAGTCGGAATAAATTTTAGTATATGCACTTACAACCAACGCAATCCAGTCACAGTATGTCTGGAGTACAGTTGAACTCGATAACTGCAAAACGTATAGAGTTTGGGAAATAAAATTAAGTAAACCAGTTTAGCATCTAAAATAAAGATTTAATCACGTTTTCAACCATTTGTCAAAGGTTCATCGCTTATCAGTTTATACTTCCGCGTGCTTGTAAACACAATAGTCCATAAATATACACTGACGGAAAATAAATTTCAATACCAGGAAAAAATTATTGTAGAGTGATGAAATTTGGACAATGCATTTGTCTAGTTAACATGTTTAATTTATTAAATTTTCAAGATTTCAGGATTTCAGGAAGATCTCAAGCAAATGCATTTCAAATGTAAAATGCTGTTACATTAATAGCCGGTATAACATACAGAATTTTGAATGCAAACGGCCATGCATTATGTGATAGAAGTACCGAATATCACTTTGTGGTATAGAATTCCATGCTTGGAGTTGTCGTCCATTGATATCCCATATATTCTCAATTGGTGACAGATCTAGTGATCTCGCAGGCCGAGGTAACATGCCGCCACTCTGTAGAGCACGTTGCAGTACAACAGTGGTATGAAGGCGAGCGTTATCCTGTTGGAAAACTGCCCCTTGAATGCTGTTCATGAATGGCAGCCCTACAGGTTGAATTACCAGACTGACTTGCAAATTTGCAGTTAGTATGTTTTTGTTAATCACGAGAGTGCTCCTGATTTCATAAAAAATTGTTCCCCAGACCATGACTCCAAGTGTAGGCCCAGTGTGTCTAGGCCGCAGACAGTTTGGTTACAGGCGTTCCCCTGGCCTCCTTCTGACCAACACATGGCCATCAATGGCACCAAGGCAGAACCTGCTTTCATCAGAAAACACAACAGATGTCCACTCCGTTCTCCAATGAGCTCTGGCTTGTCACCACTGGTACCGCAAACGGCAGTAACTTGGAGTTTACACGACCTCGTTCAAAGTTGGTGAGCTATTGATAAGGGCTTCTTCGTCTTCTTAAAATCATTCTTGATTTCAACTCAATAAGTCAAGTTTCAAAGAAATAACGCTCACGAATTTTACTAAACGCATTTAAAGCAAACCTGATTTGCAAGTTCTGAGGGACGCTACTAGCGCCACACTTATGCGTGAAATTTGAACTGATGTCATATTTCAAATGTATAAACACGCCTACCAAATTTTGTTTATCCCACACAAGTATTTCTTGGTTTTGGGATTTATTTTTCAGTCAGTGTATTTTATCAGTGACATTGTGTTACATTTTGGTATTAGTCGGTCTGGAAAATGCGTTTAAAATATATATTCTCGCGATAGATTCAGTCTGAATGCTAAATTCACATCACAAAGTCTTTCACCAATATCATGCCAAAGCATTCTCGAACTTATCCAAGGCCCACAATTTTACGAGGGGGAGGGTGGATAAAAAATTGGTGAGAAAGATACGGAGAACAATTTCCATTATTTTGTAAGAATATATACTTTCGTTGTAGGAACATGTAAACCTCCAATAAGAATAACTGCATCTAAGTTTTTAGAAGCAAATCGGGCTATCATTAATCATTTATTCACAGGTTTTAGAATTTTTCTGATGACTCTATGAGATCGCTTCACATGCGACGCTACTGAAAATAAATTAAAAATCAGAAATAAAAACAAGCTCCGAAATAAAAACGAATATTTTTTTAACATGATGTTGAATTCGCTAAGTCCCAAAATTCCTCCTTTCAAACAAGTCAGATGAAAAGACATTTAATTCAGAGTGATTTATATTTATCCAATTCCTCATGAATTGAAATTTGCATTTACTAAGAACAATCTGGAGAAATCTGGAAAAGTTTGATAATGTATCTTTCTAAGATATAAAATAGAGGGAATGAATCAATGCTGTGTCTTATTCCTTACTAGCCGCCTTTGGAGACCAGCCGGTTCGCCAGTATTTCTGCTCGCTACAATTTTCAATTAAATATTTTAAGTAACTGGTCTGTTAAAGGATTCTCAAACAAAACATTTTTAATCTTCAAATTTTGATAGTCATACCAAACTTATACTGTTGTTTAGATCGTTTCGTTCAATTTACTATATAAATTTTGCTAATTTGTTGTCATTTCCGGTAAAACTTCACCATTAATTTAAAGTGGAAATGATGAAATTGCAATTAATATAAAGATATTTTTTAATAAAACCAAGCGTTTTATTTTATTTATCATTTTTATTGTTATTTAATTATTATTATTATTACTGAATATAAGTATTGCTAACAGAATCGCTCGGTGTTTCAGTCTTATGTGAACTACAAAATATTTTTCATAATTTATGTAATATCTCAAAGAACAATTCAACAAAAATTTCTCAGATTCAGCATAAAATTCAGTTTTTAGTTTTGCTTTCAAGAGAATTGAAATGAAATGAATAATAATATTTTGTTCCTGCCTATAAATATATTCCAAAAATTATGAAGTCTAAATTTAATGAAGTAAGGTATCATATTCTGAGAAATATTCTGGTATCATTGGCATCATTTAAAAGATAAATTTTTGATCTTTAACTTCATGTAAAAATCTTTTTTGTGCGGTAATATTTTCGGAAGTTATAGCAGAAACACGCCAATATTTCGCTTAATTTTTAAATAAATAAATTTCTAATTAAAAATTCAAAAAATGACCCACAGGTGCACATTCCCGGCCTCCAAGATATACACGTGCCAAATTTGGTAGCTGTAGGTTGAATGGTTTGGCCTGTAGATTGCCAATACACACACACACACACATTGAGCTTTATTATAAGTATAGAAAACACTTCCACCAACGAAAAAAAGAAGCAGTCATATATAATATAAAATAAGATTCGATAAAGAAAATTATTAGATAAGAAAATATAAGAGCGAATTTAAAAAAAATGATTCTTTGTACCTTCATATGGTTTAAAAAGCATTCAAATCACACTTAAAGCGCGCATCTCACAAGGTGTAGTACGTGTAACTAGGATAACAAAATATTAAAAAAATGACTCCCTGAAAGAGCGATTTTTCGCAAAACGAACAATCGCAAACGAATTTATTTCCACAAATACAAGTATAGCCAGGAATTGTATTTTTGTCATAAGAAGTTGTGGAGGGAATTCCGTCAGCAGAGTAGGATATCATTACCTAAAATAATATTAGCCTTCCAGTGATATAAGATAGATGCTGAAAGCATGAAAACTGTTGCTTAATATATTACGAAATGTCACTCTAGTAAAGCAGTAGCTATATCCATTACAAATTCATAAAGCGATAATATCGTATCCCATTATAGCCAAATTTTGAAGTTCAGGTAAAAACAAACTTCTTTAGATAACTTTCTTGTAAAATAACATGCATTATAAATAATAAACTACATTATTATAAATTTGACTGAGTATTTTTTCCGGAATGCATTATCTATAGTGCATTATCCCATTTTATATTTTTATAGGGAAAGATACATTTCTTAACAAATATTTCACATTGCGAGTAATACTTGGCAAAGCGTTTTGCTCATTAAACGAAGTTTCACTGTGATTTTTTTATCTTTTTCAAAAAAATTAGATGTTCGGCTTTTATTTATTCTATTTTTTTTTATTTAAATCTTAAAAGACATCTATTTCATTTATTTAAATTAAAGTTAGAATAAAATTAATGAAGATAATTTTTTTCAAAAATATAATAATGTCCTTTTTTTATCAGTCTATTTAATGTAAAAGGAAAAATAAATCATCAAAATAATGGAAATGAAACCAAAAATTGCAGAAGTATGAGGTGTAGCTTAAGTGGTAGCATAAAAAGCTGAAAATAAACCAGAGTTGTAATCTTTTATAAAGCATTTTAACTTATTGAATGTTTACATTTGCGCCGCGTTTTCACAACATCTTAATTCCTTTACGATAGTGCTTACATTTCGGATGAAAAATACTAGTTCCCATTTTTTACTACTCAAGAAATTACATATTTAAAAACTTCTTATTTTTTTGTAAATTTTATTTTCTTTAAATCTTAAACGTTATTCATGATTTCTGACTATAAGTATTATGAAACCGGAAATTTTATATTCCTCAAATGGAATTCACGACTTCATTACATCATTACGTATTTTTTTTATCTAAATAAACATGAAAATTATAATTAAGAGACCTAAAGCTATAAAAATATTTTATTGTTGTAGGCAAATAATGTGTAATTTGCAGAATTCTAGCATGCAAATAAAGTTATGTTTAAAATCAATTAGAAAATTATTCCCTAATACCGTGAAAATATTGAAGTTAGATAAAAAAAAGCATTTAAAGATAATATTGAAGATATCGGAAAGCGGAACAAATTAATTTAGGATTAAAACTTCAAAAGTTTATCCACAGTACCAAATACGCTTAATATTTTAAGCATTTTTTTTTTTGTAAATGCATTTACACATTGTATCAGGCTAAAAAACACTGTTAGGTGGAGATGAAATTGAGAAAAACCTTTGAAGCATTAATAAATAAATATTGCATATTCTCCTTTCAATGAATGTGAATGAGTTCAAAAATTTTCACTTTTTAATCTTTTTATTTGTATTGCATCCGGTGAAAGTTTGTACGATATGCAGCTTTCTTTAGAGATGAAAATACAGGATGTTACCGGTTTTGATTCTAAAATAACGCAATTTTCTCTTATATGCATGGAATTCAGCATCGTTATCGGGAACGGCCGGTACATATCTGCGAAAACTTCCTTACGTACAAAAATAATAATTCATCTTAACTCTATTTATCTTCTTCATCAATGAGGGAATGAAGAATGCCGTTTTTGGAGAGTGGAAGATTAAGAATCCATCCGCGCCCGATATCATTCAACGTGCCTCTCTTATAGCGAGCTCCTTTAAATTCTTTTAAAAGTTCTTCTTTTTTATTTTATTTCCACTCTGGCTGCGAGTGGTATAAAATAAATGAGAATATGGATCGTATCAAAATGGGAAACAAAGACGACAGGATTATGGCAGAGGAGATTTATCGAGTTCGATGTTTTTATTTCAGACATTTAAGGATGCTTTTGCTCTACGGGAGGTTGGATTTATTCCTCCGATTCTGCTTACTTCCGCCAAGACAACAGGGATAATATTCCTGCAGAGAAAGAAGGAGAATTGAAAAATTTTCCCTTAAAATGCAACTTGAGTCTTATCGAGAAGATAATTTTGGGTTTTCTGTTATAAACTCTATGAAGTTACGGTCTCAGTTAAGATTCTTTAATCTTGTCCATAAAAGAAAATCTCCACATAAAAAATGAAGTTCGGCGCTACATTAAAATTCCGCTGTTTGAAACTTCCTTATTCCTTCGATATGGTATTGTTGTAAATGCCATATCATGCAATAAACATCAATTCAAAATTATGAATTGATGTTTGCTTCGAATTCTCATAAACGTGCTCGTTTTTGTGTTTACAAAAAAATATTATGCAAGATGATGAGAAAATACTTAGAACAATTAAGATAAGCAAAGATTTATTTGCCAGCTTTACAAAAAGCTTATAAGTAATGTTATACTATAAAAGAATGTAATGCGCAAAATAACAACAAAAATAAATAATCCCAGGATCTTATGAATTTGAGCTTTAACGTATCCCTCTACGAACCTCCTTGCAATGACGTTGTGAAGCATTCTTTTGCACTTAACACCAGATTACCATATTATTTTGCCACTATTTTCTATTAATATATAAATAAGTTTGTTATGATTATTTACATTTAAAAATGAGAGATCAGGCATTAAATGCTGCATATAATTTTTCTGTGTCATTTTATTTGTTGCAGCAAGATGTGATGATAGTTTTATCCGGGTTCACCTGGCCTGTATGGCACCTTTAATCACGTAGTACATAACTTCATCAAAAACGATGCGAAATCTATTGGGTTGTTCGGAAAATAGTTTCGTTTTTTTTTTCGTGGAATTGAAAGACAGTTTTCGTATAATAAACAAATAATTTATTAATTTATATATTGGCCGTTCTGGTCCAACACCTTTTGCCATCTTTCTGGTAGTAGCATCATTCCACGCTCATAAAATTTTTGGTCTTTGCTGCCAAAAAACGGATCGAGGTGGTTCTTGACCTCCTCATTTGAGGTGAAGGTTTTACCGTCTAAAAAATTGAGCGAACCAGTTCTGGCACTGGCGTACTGTCAACACACCTTCTCCATACACATCGGTCCATTTCTTTCTGGCTTGAACAGCATTTTTACCCTTTCTGTAGTAAAACAGTAAGATATGTCGAAAATGCTGCTTATCACTCTCCATATTTAAAAGGGCACCAACCAAAAACTACTGTGTAGAATGAATTGGAATTTTTCACACACAAGCCTTGCTATATGAGCTCTCAAAGCATATAAAAATGATACGGCTTAAATGTGAAGTTGGGTGCAAAAAATACAATTAAATCCTCTGTCGGGAAAAAACGAAATTACTCTCCGAACAACCCAATAGGTACCATCAGGTGACCATTATAGTAAGGAAGTGCATCTTTACAAATACATTTCAATACTTAAAAACGTATACCTTCTTTAGATTTGACCTTACGAATGTCTTGCTAAAAAGTTATAGTTCACCTTGAAAAGTTTACCATTTCAATATACAAGAAGAAGGAGTAGAAAATTAATAGTGATTCTGAATAAAAATTTTCAATAACTATCCTGGCAATGGAAGTCATATTGAATACAACACACAAAACAAAATAAAGTGCATTTTGTTTCACTTCATTAATTTATTTATCAAATTTGGGTATCTGTTGTAAAGTATGCGAATTTCCCATCAATTTTTATAAAAAAAAACTTTAATTTATAGCGTTATTGAGATTTGATCTCATTCTTTATTCACTGCACAGGGATCAATAATATTTTTTTATCTTATTTTTAGTAAATTCGATTTTAGCGAATAAAAATTAACAACGTGTAATTTTAGGCTATCTGATTTTGAATTGTATATTCCTACAAAAATTTAGCATATTTTTTCTCATAAATTTGTGATAATTGCTTTCAAATACCATCTTTAAAAAGCACAAGTTTCCTCTCATTTGTATTTCAGATTTGGAGTACATAATATAATTTTATTTAATCAGAGTAAAAAGAAAAAAGCATTTAAGGTTTAAAAAAAAGCAATTTTATCTAGTTTGTTAAAATCATTATCCTACGAATTTTGATATATAAAAACATATTCCCTTAAATTTTTCATTAAGGTTTCTTAATAATTCTTTTATAACACGTATAATTAAAAAAATTGAAAATATTTATATAATTAAATGAGATCGTTACATTTTTTATAGCTTCAGCTGAAATATCAAATATAGAAAAATGTGAAATGTTATAATTTTCACTCCTTGATTTCATAATTTTTATTTAACTAAAAAATTATTTTGATTCGGAATGTCACTTAGTAAGAGAGTTAAAATGAAATCTTCCTTAACTTAATTTAAGAATTTGATTGAAGAATTAAGGAACTATCCTTCAAGATTTTATTTTTAAATTACTTTTGTTTTAAAGGAATTGTAAAAAAAATATTATATGTTAAGCAAGCATTTAAAAGAAAGAATATTTTGATATCAATAGAATGATTTCTAGATTATGCTAGAAATCTTATGATATTTTCACGTCTTATGCGTTGTAAATGTAAAGAAAACAATTAATGGTACTTATAAATAAATTCCATAATCGAAAGAATGACAACTTTAGATTACAGCATTATTGGAAAAAAAATTTAAATTTCTAACTTTGCATTATTTAAATTTAAAAATATAATTCCAAAGTTCTACGACAAAATTTAGAATATAGGAATTCAAGCATTTGTGAATTGACATGAATAAATGTTTCATTTTAAGTATTAAAATAAAGGGAAGTCTTTATTTGAAATATATTTTAAAATATTCAAATATCGATCAAAAAGTTACTGGCCATGGAAAAGCGATTATTGTTTAAAAGCTTTGCTATAACTTAAACTTACGATTTTGCTCTTGATTTAAATCGAAATTGTCAATTTAATAGAAATTACATTGTTAAATATTTTTTAAACATCACTTAAAAGAAATCATATGCACAAAATGAAAGTAAATGAAATGACAACTTTTTTATTAAAAACAAGTAGTGGAATAAAATAACTATTCTATATTGAAATGGAATATTCTATTTTGTAATGATTAACTATTATCAATGAGAAAATAAGACCGGGATAGCCTGGTTGGTAGAGAGTTGGATTCGCATCCCGTAGGTTGCGATTTTGTTCCTCGCCGGCAGAAGATTCCCCGCGTTCTTGGTGGCTGACGTGCGTATAAATCTGTCGTGGTCACAAAGCCCTCCATGTCGAGAGAAATACCACTGAGCTGTACTGGATCAGGGGTGATCGTTCTCTGATTCAGGTCTAAATTACGATCTGTGGATGAGGGAATGAAATGCGTGAATTATGTCCGCCCCGCTAAAAGGGTTGTGATGTGTGTGTACCTAAGTCGTTCTCTTGGCCGTAGATGGCGCTACAATAAAAACTGGAGACGCTCCCCTACCGGTCTAAAATCGCTGTCTTAGTAACAGCGGACTTGTCCATGGCAAGTGCCATAAGAAACAACAACAACAAAGAGAAAATGAACGTTTAATTAATAATCAGTCTTTCAGTTATAAACCCTTTTAACAAACAGATATCTTGAATAAAGTGAAAATGAAAGCCCTGACATTTATATCATTCCATATGGGAATGCATTACAAAACAGTTGCTTTTTTGAGAGGCTGCAGAAGGAAAGGTTTCGAATTATTCTTTATTTGAAAGCTTCATAAACATTTTAATGTTTTAAAAATTTTACAAAAAAAAATTAAATAATTTTCCTATGTTATATGCAGTCATTTAAAACACACACATATTTTTGTAAGTAAATAAAAAGTCATGCATTCTACGGTTAAAAAATTAATTATTTATCTTTGTACTAAATACAAAAAAAAAAAAAAAAAAAATCACATTTTGTGTATTGCCAGAACAGATGGAAGTGATCAGAGGTACAACCAGTAAAAGGTACAACATTATCCTCTTTATGAAATTTGTCATTTGACTTTTAAAACATTTTGGATAAAATCCTGTAGTAGTAACATAAACCCCATGTAGACTTGACTTTCCTTAATATAAAGTGAAAATGAAAAAAAATTAATGTTATATTAAAAAAAATTTAGATTTTTTTTTACCATTCTCAAAAAATGAAGTAAATGAAATAATTGTATACATTTTAATTATTTCATTTGCTAACTTTTTACAAAGCGAAAATGTTATTTACTTTTATGTACAATTTCACAGTTGAAATTAAGAAAATTAAAAAAAATCTGATATAAAATCCTTGTTATAAAATTAGTATTCCAAGCAGATAATTTTCAAAATTTTAAAATTGCAGGAAAATCCATTCTTTTGAATAAAATTTTCTCTAATTTTGTTGAAGAATACTTTTGCAGAAATTATCTACAGGGTGGGTGTATAGTAAAAAATCCACCAAGCTCTGTAAAGGATAAAGACGCTTTATTCTACGCGGAAATCCGAATGACAAAGAAACAAAACACAGATAGGTGAAACAGCACATGCTGAAATCAACAAAACGCAAACAGGAAATCTTTATTAAACAACCGCAGCAGCATAAATCTCTAAGAAAAATAGCTAGAAAGACTTAGTTCAACTACTTACCTGGAATCAATTTAATGACAAGTTTCTTCTCTCGAATTTCTTTATTCCCTTAAGAGAACAAAAAACTTCTTGAATGATATCGTATCTTCGCCCCGAAATTTTGGAATTTCCGTTTTTGTCTCAAAAGTCGGATAATGACCAAGCATCCATTCAGAATCCGGTAGCTCCTAGAAAATTTCTTCTACTTATCATGAAATAAATTTCACAGAAAAGCAATATTACAAATTCTAACAATACTAAAATTATAAACAAAAAAACAGATAACATCTATCTGCGTCAAAAGTTATTTCTATTTTATTACAGAATGCTAATATAGCAATGCTTGCATTCCGATACTATCGGTGAATTTCATTGTATATCATCCGACATACTTGATGCAAAAATCGCTCCAAATGGCATTATCCTTATATCTGGAGAAATTAGATTTGAAATGTAATTTACCTCTTAGGTAATAGATGCTAATAAAAAAAATTCATAATTTTGTTTAGATTTTCAATTAAAAGTAAATTGAACTTATTGTATTTTTCCTCAGTAATTTTGGAATATATTATTGTCCAGCATTTTTTCTTACAAAACTTAATTTTTTTAAATTTCAACAGCAATTTTATTTCCATACCATTAACAATTTTTTATACTATTTATAGCTATAGTTTCATTGTTATTTCATTCCAAGTCCTATTTCAAATCGTTAATAACATTTTGTGAGTTATTGTTACCATTCCTATTTTTGGAAACAAAAGTATTTAAAAAGAAACTTGAACGAATTGAATGTAAAACATGTTCACAATTCATTTAATATTTATTTTTTAAATTTCGTTACACATGACTTAGGCTCTTTGTTAAGAAATATTATCTGTTATTCACAGTACTATATTTAAATTACTATTTGCAATTTCCAAATTCTAAATATATTAATAAATATAATGTCTGAAAATATTTCTTCAGACGGTAAGAGCAAACAGACTCGTTTTATAAATATTTATTTCCAGATTTTCAACAGAAGAATTAAGAGCATTAAACATATATTTTTTTATTTTATTCCAGAGTTGTTTATTAATAGACATTTTTACTATTTTTTTTTAAAATAAAATTATAATGACATACAACTATCCCAAATAATGGAAAATGGAGTAAAGCTGTATTTAAGAGAACAAATAACAAAAGTTCGAAAAAGGATACCGAAACGAGTTGAATGCAGTGTGCCGCCATAAAAGTGCAAATGTCTTTATAAATCCATTTAAGTCCCTCAACCGAACTAATCGCTTCAGCTTAGAAGTAGCTTTTGATGGAAAGAAACAAAATAAATATAAACAACTGGAGCATAAATAAATAAAACTCTTCCCCAATAGGTGTAAATGGGTTGCGAGAAAAACGCCCGTTTCCCAAACGCTGTATTAGCATACTATCTAAAGAAAGTTTTTTGTGAAACGCAGCTCGGATGCGGAAACTTCAGCAGCGAAAGTAGAGGAAGTACGTGCTTTGATTCTGAAAAAAATCATTTTCTGCGTCGTCTTATTTGCATCGATAGCGGCATCATTACCGAAAACGGCCGCTCAAGAGCGGAGAAAGGAAGAGAAACCTCTCCTTCTATCCAGCCTCTTCATAACCGTAGTGGGAATCGCAAAACCCACTTTTGTTGAACAGCGGATTAAGAATCCGTCCACGAAGATAAAAACTGCGCAACTTTTTTTCCCCCGTAGCTTTTAAACTTTTAAAAAAGTTCTTTTCTTCCTGCAAGGATGCGAAGAGATATAAAACGAATGGGCACGTGGATCGCATCGAATTGAAACGCGAAGACTGGGGATTATCGAAGACGAGATTTATCGAGTTCAAAGTCCTTATCTTGGACGTTAAAGGATGAACTTTATTTATTGGGTTTGATTCAATCTACCGATTACCATTCGAGTTTCTCCACACTGGATGGGATTAAATTTCTTTACGTTAATTTTGAGATAAGCAGGGAATCTGCTACTGTCCAATCCGATCCCCAATCCTGACTCCTTATTTAATGTCCTGCTTCTCATAAATCTCATCATTAAAAGTTTGGAAAGAGATTTTTGTGCTTTATATTTGTAGTTTGAGGAGAAGTTTAGTTTTAATTTTAGTTATATTAATTTCCCATTTTTAAAACAATGTTAGTGATATTTTGAGTCGGACCACATAATTTTGATGATGCTGTCAGATGACGAGAACAACATCTGAGCTGGCATCCCCTCTCCAAACTTCCTCACCACACCAACGGGAGGATGTTTGGTCCCAATAAATTTAACGTGCACCAGACTCGCTTACATGACAGTTGGAATCGGGTCTCGAACCAGAAATTAAATTCAAACACTGTAACCAATTTCAGGACACTGAGGTCAAGTTTCAGGAGAAAGCTCTCTGTTAGTAAGATTGATAAATATAGGGAATGTGCCAACAACGCATTGCACTGGTAAAATACTCATTAATATTTTTCCTTAAAAAAATTAGAATTTTGCTGGCAAAAAATAAGTTTTTCGAAATGAGAAAACAAAGACACTAGGCAATGTATATTGGAGGAAAAAAGGGGACAGAAAAGAAATTGTACATATAAAGGAATGAAGAAACAAATTTCTAAAAAATATAAGTAGGAAAAATGATAGAAGGTGGGGGGGGGGGGGGAAGAAAAAAAGAAAAAGAAAGTTAACGTAAAAGAAGGAAAGGAATAAAAATTACAACTTTAATAATAGAAGAAATCAAGCATAATTCACTGTTTATAAAAACTCAGGCCAAGACTAAATTCGCAAATAAGTTGTCTCTTAGCAAAATTTATTATCTTGTTTCTAATACATAAAAAAAACATGTTTTTAGAGATATTTTGGAACTCTTATAATTTGATTAAGTTTTTAGGTTTTTATATGTTTTATCTGTCAATTATGTCTTTTGACATGAATGATAAAAATTTTGGGAACAAAACCTTTCACAACATATCATTAGATCTAGAGATACTGAATTATGCTAGTAGCTACATAGTAGCTACATCCTGGGCAGTGAAAGCTCAATAAGAGAGGATTTTTCAAAATTTTAATTAGAAATTAAATTTTTTTATTTCACTTTTATATCTATTTTTCATAATTTGTAACAGCACTTATTCTACAACTATATTTAAGGAAAATTTAAACTTGGTTTAGGCTTGATATATCTAGGGTTGTTTCGTCTTTTAATATAAACTTTTAATTTCATTACAGCAATATTATGCAAGCATTAATATTATTTAATATCTTTCAAATAGTGTAGTAATATAAACCCAGTAACTAAAACATTGTTTCAAAGCATACTAAAATGGATTGAATAATTTTTTTTAATACGAAAGAGAAATGTTGTACTAAAATAAAATTGGTATCTGAAGAGCTATTTTTTAAATTTTAGATTCATGTGAAAATGAAGTTTTAGAGATATTATGCTTGTATTCATTGAGGAAGAAATTTAAAATTTCAATTAATTTATAATCAATCAGTGAGAGGATTTCCCTGAAATTTTCTCGTATACTTAATCTGCAATAAGTGTCGTAACCTTCCCCTTGCCTAAAATTGTTCATGTTCTGAAAGGCTTCGAGTGACTTGCATTGCAATGTCACGACACATAGATCCTTGATTTGATTCTAACAATTTTATGAAATCTATCATGCGAATATGTATTTCGGGCGCATTTTTTCTGACCTATTGAAACCAAAATTTGATACAACAATATAATTTTAGCCAAATAATGTCATGTCCAAATTCATTGATGTAAGTCATGGCTTTTGTAAATTATTGTATTTATATGCATGCAAAAATACAGGCTGACAGACAACGTTTCAATAGATTTAATTCTAAAAGTAATAAAGAAATACATTTTAGATGATAAACCTCTGTTCCAGATTTTATCTATCTAGCGCTTTACGTTTTGTTGTTATTGATCTCACTTGTGCGAGACAGACTGTCTCGGAAGTGATTGCATTCAAAATTGTATAGAAATCCAAATGGTGCAAATTCCTTATACCAATTTTATTAGCTTAGTTAAAAGCGATTTTGTGTCATCGTGTTTATTGATAAAAAGATACCAGTAATCTGTTTTTTTGAATTCAGGAAGATCTGAAACGTGGAGATTCGTCAAAAACTCGAGTTCGAATTTTTTTTGGCAGTTACCATACTTTTGTTATGTTTCATATACGAGAAAGTTAAAAAATCTAAATAAAATTTTTGAACTCATTTTCAGTGAATATTTATTTATCTTATGAAGGAAGTGTGAAATCAGTTTGGTTGATTCTACGTCCAACAGTTTAATCATCATGTATGGCTCAGACATACTTGATACATGCACATACATACATTTTCATCATGATGATTGAAATCATTTATACATGAGCATATATTAATAATTTTCATCATTTATGATTCAAAATACAATTTTGCATGTCATTATGTCAACCATGAACATAAACATGCTCATACAATCTTTGTACGTTATTCTGATAAGCAATGAAATTTTTGAAAATAACCTTAATGTAGATCAATCATGTTTAAAAAAAATTATATTAAATTATATTATATAAATTCGAATCTCCTTTGTTGATTTTACGATGGATTTATTATAAATTTATTAATTTGATAAACTATTTCAAAACTATTGATTAAACTATTTCAAATTATAAATTTATTTATTTGAAATAGTTTATAATGTTTTTAACTAGTTTATATAATGCTTGCAGAAATTCTTTTAGGGTATATAACATAACAATAAAATGGCGTGGGGGATAAAATAATGGATAAAGCGAACTACTTTAAAAATAAAACAAAGGCTTTTATTTTAAGTGGGCATAAAAAGTTGATACTATACAGATTTTTACAAATATTTTTCCGATATAGGTACAGATACAAATTCGCGGTTGTAATTAATACATTGGTATTTAGATAAGAAAAATTTTATCTTGTTGTTCTTGCCTATATTTTTTTGTAAATAGATAAAATTATAGTTATACTATCTGACCCGGAAAACGTTGTTCTGCCATATAAATTATTTCTAGTGAATATTTTAGTTGTTAATTAAAAAATAACGAATGTATTGTAAGTGTGTGGGGATGGGATCTATGACAGAAAGAGGATTGGAGCGCTCTAGACGATGATCACCGACAAAAAATAAAAAATAAAAAAAAACACCAGCCATTCATTTTCTCAATGCAATGTATTTCATTAACGTAATGAACATATACATTGTTCGATTTCTTAAAAGTTAGACGCAAAGTGAAAAAAGTAATATATTTCCATCCGAAAGTATAAAAATGAAATAAAGGAAATCATCTGTATTCATTTTGAAAAGCAACTGAGTGTACGATATTTTTTGTCAGTCCGTCTTTAGCCAACACAAATAAGCTCGATGGCTTCCCCAAGTGAGAATATGCCACGTATAATTGTCCGTGTGGAAAACATGGCGTGCCCAAATCTAAGCAGCAAACAGACATCGTTTGTCCTTGCAGTTTATTGACTGTCATTGTGAATGCCAATCTAATAGGAAATTGAACGCGTTTGAATTCAATTGGCACGTCAGTGAGCAAAACATTTTCGGCTCGGAATTCGCCATTCAAAATGGTGGTTTCGATAGCATTTTTCAGCAAATTTTTAATGACCAACCGCGTGTCATTGCACAGCCATGGTGGGTTCAAATTCCGAAGTAAAATAACCGGAGATCCAACTTTCAGTCGTAGAAGGTGAGGTGACATGCCTGGCAAAACCAGTGAGTTCAAAAACTCTGTTGGATAATTTACAGCTCCGTTAGCATCGCAAACTGTATCGATCTGCCAACGACTGCTGTATTTTGAAGTTTAAATCGTCGACGTCCACATTTTTTGCTGCCAAAATGGCTCTTTCTGCCAGCCACATCGGGAAATATGCTGTCAATGAGATTATTTTGCGAATCAACGACAGTGCAGAAATGAGTGAGCAATTTTATGCATCCAGTATTTTCATAGACAATAACTTTTGCATCGCCGATATCTAAAAATTGGTCCGAAAATGTGTCAGCAGATGATCTTGTAGCATTTGGACGCGCATGTTTATTTTTAGATGGACTGTTTCAACATTACACCACAGTGGCAATGATTTCAAACAAGCGTTGATCTCATCAGCGTACGGTGAACGTGGATAGGGGCACCCTAATTACTTAGCGTTATAGAATATACAACCTATTCTCATACCTACCAAAAACACATAAAAATTGGTCGAGCCCTTTTGGAGGAGTGCGAACACAAACACCGTCACACGAGATTTTTATACATTAGATGGAAAGTAAATGTGATAACTTATTTAATCATGATTTATATGACATACACAAAGAAGATATTTTGTTCCTAAATTTTTATACTCAATAAGAAATAATTTTTCATTTCATTTGCAAAACTATAATAAAAACAAGGAATCATCTCCTTGTTCCTGCGTCCAAGGAATTCATTTCTTGTTCTTGATAAATAAATATATTGGGTCGTTCGGAAAGTAATTTCGTTTTTTTTATAGAAATGAAAGACAGTTTTCGTATAATAAACAAATACTTTATTAAATTATATATTGGCCGTTCTGGTCCAACACCTTTTGCCATCTTTCTGGTAGTAGCATCATTCCACGCTCATAAAATGTTTGGTCTTTGCTGCCAAAAAACGGATCGAGGTGGTTTTTGCCCTCCTCATTTGAGGTAAAGGTTTTACCGTCAAAAAAATTTAGCGAACCAGTTCTGGCACTGGCGTACTGTTAACACACCTTCTCCATACACATCGGTCCATTTCTTTCTGGCTTGATCAGCCTTTTTACCCTTTCTGTAGTAAAACAGTAAGATATGTCGAAAATGCTGCGTATCGCTCTCCATATTTAAAAGGGCACCAACCAAAAACTACTAGGTAGAATGAATTGGAATTTTTCACACACAAGCCTTGGTATATGAGCTCTCAAAGCATATAAAAATTATACGGCTTAAATGTGAAATTGGGTGCAAAAAATACAATTAAATCCTCTGTCGGGAAAAAGCAGAATCACTTTCCGAACAACCCAATAAAATCTTTTAATCTTTTACTCGCCTTTTATATTTTTCAAAAAGTACGCATTACTTATGCGCAGACTAGTACGCATTACTTTACTTAGACTAAAAGTTGTAAATTTCGAATGACTCTTTTTAAATTTTGCTCTAAAACATTCATTGGTAGGAAAGAAAACAGTAGAAATGATTCCGTAAATATATTTGTAAATTTCATCCTTGAATGAAAATACTAACTTATTTTTCCTGACTTGTAACCTGTATATTTCACTTTCTTCCAGATGTAATAGAGTTTACAATTTTTCAGATGTAAGAATGTTGATGATAATACACTACTTAAACTCTTCTTCGTCCGTAACGCGTCGGACGCTTTCACGCGAGACCTTTGCAGGGCGGCTGTAACATACTTCAAGTGTCCATCTACATTAAAAAATAAGCGTTTAAAACTCTTTGTAAATGTTTAATTGCTTTAGTTTCTATTTTTATTTGCTCTAATGCGTTGAAAAACAGAGTAAAAGCAGAAATTTTCGCTCACAAAAGAGGACAGTGAAAGGGTTAATGCTTTTCAGATCTTAATTACCAATTTATAAATCATTTTAATTATATATACTTTCTATAAAAGATGCATCATTTGTTGCTATATTTGAAAAAGTAACTGAGCTTTCCATTCCTTAATATTCAACATTATGAATTACAAATAAAAAGATAGAAAATAATCAGGATAAAAATTCTGTTTTTTAGCACATTAATAAATGCATTTAAAAAAATTGTTTTTATCCCATTTTCCATTGTGAAATTGTTTTTCAAAGAAAAATGCAATTACTTTTATTATTTCATGTAATATTCTAGAATTGCAATTTCCACTTATGCTGTAAAATAGAACGTAAAATTCAGGCAATGAAGAATTTTTATTCTGTCTCAAAAGTATTAGAAGCAATTCTAAAGATTATTTTCCACTGAATTTATATTGGTAAGATGATAAATTATTTTATAGCAGCATTCAACGAATCCGAGAATAATAATAAAAAAAATCAATATGATTGTTCGTTTAAATTCGATCGCCGAATTCCAAATAATCAGTTTTAAAATATAGTTTATAAGATATTTATCGACACTTTAAACGACATGATCGATCGGTTTAAAGCACGAAAAAGCAGAATGATCAAATGGACATTAATTTTTATTTCTGATCATATAAAATGGGAACAATAGACTGTTATTTAAATTTATATGACAGACTGGTGAATTGAAATTCAAATATGCATTATTTCAGGAATAAATACTTTTTTCACGGAACTTGCAGACATTGGGAATTTAATAATCTGTTGAAAATGTGAAGGAAATTATTTATTTATTTTCTGCAGAATCATTTTTATTTTCGTTATCAAGTGCGATTTAAAGGAATTTTATGCAGATGAGAACTTTCATGTACGCTTATTAAAAATATCAAAAGATGTTGTTATTGCTTTTGTTTCAATCTTAAAATTTTCATAAAAAGACCAAAACACCTTTGTATCTTTGAAATCATCAATCTGCCATTTTTTAACATTTATATTAACAGAGACAAATGCTCAAGAATACTAACTTTAATAAGCTAAACAAAAGCTATTTTAAATCATACTTTTTAAAGGCTTTCTATAAACCGCAATTTGTTATTTTACTTATTCTTTTTTTTCACTTTATACTGCTGCAAAAATAATGAGAATATGCAAATAGAGAAAATGCTGCAATGGTCAAAAAATTCGAACTCGAGCTTTTGACGAATCTCTACATTAAGGGCCGCGGTGGCCTGGTGGTAAGGTCTCGGCTTCGGATCCGGAGGGTTTCAGGTTCGAGACCCGATTCCACCGAAGAACCGTCGTGTAAGGGGGTCTGTTGCACGTTAAATCCGTCCTGACCAAACGCCCTCCCGCTGGTGTGGTGTGGAGAGGGGGGTGCCAGCTCAGGTGTCGTCCTCGTCATCTGACCGCGGTTCAAAATTACGAGGTCCGTCCCAAAATAGCCCAAGTGTTGCTTTAAACGGGACGTTAATATAACCAAACCAAACTAAAACTCTACATTAATACTTCTCAGGTTCCAAAAAACAGACTTTCAGAGTTATTGTGCCTGTTTGTCTTTGAATACGGTAGCTTTAGCATCCATTAAGCTGGGCAGATGAAATGTGGGATATGATGCCTTCATTCACTTTGTAAATTTCTATTAAATTCTGAACGAAATCATTTCGGAGGAAGTCTGTCTATCCGATTGGCTGAATAACAGTAAACTTTATAACTACAAAACAAAGAATATAAATAAAATTTGAGACAAAGGCTTAGAATCAAAAGTGTAAATTAATTTTAAATCTGGAATCGAATCCATTAAAATTTTTACCATTTGCCTGTCTGTTCTTTCGAATGCATATAAAGGCCACAGTTCAAAAACGCAATGTTTTAAATAGATTTAGTATTGACTATTGTAGTTCTGTTTCAAAATTTGATTTCAATCTGTGAGAAAAAAGCGTCCAAAATACTCACTCGTTGCAATAGTGGTAATATTTTAATCGCTTGCCAGCGAATAATTGCCAAAGGTCACACGCTAATAGGCTTTTCTTAACTTTTTTTCTCCAATGGTATGCTGTAAATACACAAATGGTGGTTTTCTGTGTTGTACTATAAACTATCCAACTCTTATGTACGTGACTTTGCAAATAGAAGTCTGAGCACTCGTGGCATTCAAGGCCTTTCCGTGTTGCCCTCGCTTTCACGTGGGGGGGGGGAAGATAACGCGTTTATTAGAGAATACACGAGAATTTTTCGCGGTGAATACTTTTACTGGCTTAATCATTAATTTATAAATTATAATAAATATTATAAAACATTATTCGTATGAATTTTATTTTTATAATTCAATACTAGATGGAGCCATACATTTAAAAGGCATCTAAACAAATCATTCAACTTATAACTAAACACTGCAGATATATAAAAAAATTCATTGCCATAGAAATTCGTTAAATCTATAAAATTTCAAAACTCCAGTAAAAGTTTTATTTTTAGGGGAAAGAAATCTAGTCAAATAGGTATACACATATCCATAAATACAATTAACCGTTACAACTCTATTCTTACAATTAACCGTTAGAATATCTGTTCAGTATTAGTTGATAGAACTTTTCTGAATTAAGTTGTTTGATATTGTAGTTTGTTTATATCAGTTCACTTTGTCTATTTTAAATATTAAATTTTTAAGTCCCTCAAATTGCATACTTTTCGTCTCATAATAATTTGTCATTTGTAATGTGAGTAAAAATAAGTAAATGTTATACACTTTTATATTAATTAACTATATAATTGCTTTTCTAGATATAATTATTTTTGTAAATCATTTAGGAGTGCAAAGCGATTTTCTATTATGTATAGTTTTCTGTCACTATCATTGGAAGAAACGCTCTGGATTGCAAATGTGCCCCTTCCCAAAGGGAAATTCAGTTCTTTAGATTACAAGATCAATGAATCAATAAATAAATTAGAATATAAGCTTATCAAATACGCAAAGATAAAAAAGATGGGGCTTTTAGATTAAAAAAAACAACTATGAGCATAGTTTCACTTCGGTCGGCTAAACAATATGAAACGAGTATCACTTTGTAATGAAAGTTAATATAATACTTGTTCAGCGATTTTTATAGACGCAATGAATTTTTCTAATTAAAATTGCGTCACAGAAAAGCGAAAGTCTCTCTCTCTCTCTTTCTCACACACACCTTTGATTTCAATGTCAAAAATCATACTAATAATCTTCTCAATTCTAGTTCTATTTTGGTTGATTTACATTGTTATGATTCTATCTTTCCGAATCATCTTGGCCGCGGTGTCCTGGTGGTAAGGTCTCGGCTTCGGAACCGGTGAGTTTCAGGTTCGAGACCTGATTCCACCGAAGAACCATCGTGTAAGGGGGGTCTGTTGCACGTTAAATCCGTCCTGACCAAACGTCCTCCCGCTGGTGTGGAGAGGGGGTGCCGGCTCAGATGTCATCCTCGTCATTTGACCGCGGTTCAAAATGACGAGGTCCGTCCCAAAATAGCCCAAGTGTTGCTTCAAACGGGACGTTAATATAACTAAACTAAACTAAACTAAATTTCCGAATCATCTTGAATTCCAAACCTAATAGTAAGCTTTCAACCTCATGTTAAATAAGCAAATAGAATTCGCCTTAAATGAAGGCTTATGTTAGGCTCCTCAAAAACAAAAGTCGTGGCATAGTTTTACATATATGATATACATATTCTTTGTTATCTATTTTTTAAAATTATTTTTAATGTTTTTTAGTTATGGTAATGAATTGATAGAAGCATCTCAAAGGATGTCTTTCTTTCGAGCTTAAGGAGTTATATAATGTCCAGTTATTCATCAAAATCTAGATGATTCTTTCTCTAAGTCACTTTTTCGTTATGAAAAAATTAAATTTGTTCATTCATAATGAGAAAATAAATGCAATATTTTAGGATCGCATAACATATTGGGTTGTTCGGAAAGTAATTTCGTTTTTTCCCGACAGAGGATATAATTGTATTTTTTTTGCACCCAACTTCACATTTAAGCCGTAACATTTTTATATGCTTTGAGAGCTCATATAGCAAGGCTTGTGTGTGAAAAATTCCAATGAATTCTACGCAGTAGTTTTGGGTTGGTGCCCTTTTAAATATGGAGAGCGATCAGCAGCATTTTCGACATATCTTACTTTTTTACTACAGAAAGGGTAAAAATGCTGTTCAAGCCAGAAAGAAATGGACCGATGTGTATGGAGAAGGTGTGTTGACAGTACGCCAGTGCCAGAACTGGTTCGCTTAATTTTTTTAGACGGTAAAAACTTCACCTCAAATGAGGAGGTCAAAAACCACCTCGATCTGCTTTTTGGCAGCAAAGACCAAAACGGCCAATATTTAATTTAATAAAGTATTTGTTTATTATACGAAAACTGTCTTTCATTTCCACAAAAAAAAAAAAAAAAAAAAAAAAAAAAAAAAAAAACGAAATTACTTTCCTAACAATCCAATATTTAGATTCGATAGCACGCACTGCTAAAGCATGAAAGTGAGTATCACTCAAAAATGACTGTTATAGCAAGATGGACAAAAAAAGTCTACCATCTAATAGTATAATAATTTAATTAAAAATGCGATACATATTAATTATCATGATAGCAGTGATTTAGAATAGACTAAATAATAACAATAATATAAACCACTAGAACAGCAAATAATTAACTAATTCCAAGAATTATAAGTTTATTCATTGTCCAACTAAAATTAAAACTGAACTTCAAGGATTTATTATTTAACATTTTTTTCAGTTTCGAAGTATATATTTTCTTGTGCCGCTACCACCAAAAATAAGAACTCTGATGTCTTTCGTATATTGCTTTTACATGAAATGCGATCATTCTAACCACTTTGTTCAATCACACACAATAAAAATTTCTTATGAGATTGAATTTTGTGAGTAATATTCTTCTCATTCTTAGCAAGAGATTTGTTGCCGCAGGATTTGCCCACGAAAACCAAAAACTAAATCCAATTCAATCGGATGAACTTCAGTGCTTCACTTTAGTGACAAATAGGAATGCTCATTTCATGTGACGAATAGTCATTTAAACTGTTATGAGAAGTGTTAAATAAGATTCGCCTCAAATGGCAATGTAGCGCAAACAGAACAGTCGGATTGATGAAATTCGATTTTCTTCCTTCTGATAGACATATCTTCTACATAAGATTTTGTTTTATAGTATGTCTTGAGAGAAAAGGAGACCGAAAGAAGTTTGATGCTTAACATGAATAATTCGTACATTTTATAAATTTTATTTCTCTGCTCAAATATAAGCAAATTTAGAATTTATGATCTAATTTTAAAACATCTCACAGACTATGGGAATTTTAGATAACCGTAGATATTCATTGAAAATTTAGGATGCGACTTTCATATATTATTCTCAGACTTTCATATATTATTCGGCTTCCCAGCATAATTGGTTCCATCAATGGAAAGAATGTTTTACAGTCATCTGTATGGGACAGAGTCTGAGCGACAAACTTGGAGACCATTTGGCGACTTGGCGACCAATTTGGCGACTTTGGCGCCAAAATAGATTATACCCGAAACTTCGAAAATTTTCCCGATCCGTCCAGTAGGAACCGAGATACGCCTCGAACGTTCCTGATTGGTTGAGAGGCTTCTAGCCCCGCCTCCTGAGATCTATAAAAGGGGGCTGCAGCTGCCAGAGAAGACGGAGTACGAAGACCAAGTACGAAGACGGAGCGGTGGAGTCGTAAGCGACAGAGCTGAGTAGGCGGAAACGACGGTGAGCAGCGACGAAGTCCAGCTCGTGCTGAACTGAGCTGTGCGCTACTGTCTGCAGTAGATTCTGGTTGTATGCTGCTGTTGTATGCTACACGTCTCGGGTGAAGATAATCGTCTTCTGTGCTGTATATAGTTGTCGCTTTTGTGCTGTCCTGTGTGTCTTCGTGTAAATAAACGTCGTTGTT
>JAPMOR010043053.1:0-31828 GCA_026543865.1 Argiope aurantia
AGCATACGGCTTACAACAAAAACATAACAGTTATATAACAATAACATAACAGCTGATTTAATATTAAAATGCATATTACTCTTTTTCTTAATCGTTGCACGTCATTTCCAAATAAAATCAATCATTAACAAAAACGAAACTAGCCATATACAATTACGCTTGGTATCCCGAGGTAGCTGACAATTTAACGTTCACAAATAAGCCATTTTAGTAATGGATTCATAAGTGTATGCAAATGAGCTAAATAATTATTACTTTCAGAATATTAAGAATTCATGAGATTTCGATACACTTAGTAGTTATTTTAAATACAGAGTTTGGATTAATAAACATCAAACAATTTAGCTTCATGCAATGATACCAAGATTTTTAAAGAATTTATCAAATTCACAACCTAATACATGCATACATCTTGCTTTTTTCCTTTAATCAGCAGGTTGAAAATGTGTTGCATGTTTGTTCCTTAGTCCTTATGACCGCAAGGTTTGGAAATCTTCAAGTATCAATTTCAATTTAATAACAGTCTTGAGAGATTCAATTACTGAAGACTAATGGTTATTTAACTATTATTAACCGAGGTTATTAACCGAGAAAAACGAATGCATACTTGACTTGAGCATGAATGTGCCAAATTTCGCATGCTTTCTTTTAGAGTATATACTTGTATTGTAGATGCGTGACAACTGCTACAGCATAAAGGAATACTGTGAAATAGAGGCGTGATTATTTAATTGAAAAGCGGATGTAGTTACTAAATACGGAGCTCATACTTGCTTTTATTCCATGCCCTTTCCTTTGATTAATAATCTGAGTAAGGGAGAAAGTTATGAATGCAAGAATACTCCATTTCAAAAAATAAGAGTCGTGAGAATTTGTATAGAAATAAATCTTGTATAATGATGGTTTACTGTATTTTTGTCCACTCTTTATATAAAAATTATTTATCGTCAGTTGATAATTCATAACAAATCTTACTTTGACTTGAATTCAACATTAGTTACACGCTTTTTTGCTATTTAACTTCTATGTTTCATTTAGGCAAAGAATTCCACTCTCACCCACGTTAAAATATTTCTATCAAAATAAGGGTTTAACATATTTGCTTATGTTTTTTTGTTTTATTTAAAAATACATACAAAACGTTATACAGAACGTTCTGCGGGACAAACTTTTGGGCTGCGAGTTACGAAATGTTTACTTCTTGGATAGTAGGTCTGGACGAAAGGTTTTAAGTATTTTAGAATTGATACTTTAATGTTTCAATCCATGAATTTGAATATACATTATTACACCCATCCCCATTTGATACAGCTGCTTTTGATAACCAGTAAGTTTGAATAATTGGTTGCTGAAAGTTTCAAATGTTTTCTCAGAAAAAATATTTTTAAACTTCAAATTTTGATAGGCAAACATCTTGGATTTCAAACGTTTCACATAGTTATGTTCATTGGGCTTCGCTTCAAATCTGTCTACTAGTTTATACATCCAGTTATAGGGAAAACCGTCAGTATTTGAATTAGAGGCAATTTAACATTTGTCCATCAGGGGTTTCTTTTGAGCTTATAACCTAAATTTTAAGTAAAACAAAATGTCAAAAATTATTAACAGTATGCCATATATTAAAACCTATTGAACATGGTAAAATAGTCGATTCTTCATATCTTGATCAGAACAATGGATTAAGAGGTAGGAAATGTCAATAGTAGCATTGCGAACGGTTTGAATTTCATTTCAATGAAATAGTGTTGTAAAATACTTTTGAAATATTTAAATAAATTTAGAAAATTATATGGGAAAAATTATATGACTTTTGGTATCATTGAAAAAATATATTTTAAGATGCTATAAAAGTTCCAAGTAATAATGTTAAAGTTGATATTTTTATAAATGTTTATTTACCTCACTTCTGCGGATGCAAATGCAGTTTTACCCACATTAAAATTGTCTGTTGTCTGTATTACAGACTTTCTCATTATAATTTTTAATTTAAAAATACGCTACGAAAGCTTTTGATTTTTAAAAATTCCTTGCATACTTTTGTTTCAGCTTTAATTGAAGTATCTCGCGCACTTTGTATAATTTTAGAATGTTATACAGTATTAAATGATAGCGAATAGTATTAGATCTTTACAAAGGGATTATTTTACTTAATATTTATACTGGAATTCTGTCTGTAAATCCGTGATTTACGAATCGCAGCATGCTACGGTTAATGCTATAGAAGCAGGCAAAGGCAAAAATGAATGAATGAACCTATATTACCATAAATTCCCCACTAAATGCTCACATTTAATAATAATTAATTAATCGACTAATTATTTTCTCAAAGTATTCACACATGTTTTCCCTCATGATTGAATATTTGTGAATGCTGGTCTTGATATTCCCCTGAAACGTACTCTAAATAGTTTATAATGTACAATTTCAATACAAACAAGATGCTATTCTAGAGGTTGTGATGTTAATTCGTTTTTGAAATGGTATGTTAGGACTATTTTCAGATTATTGAACAGCTGTTCATTGATGAAACTTGTAAATTGACTTAAAAATTACATAGGGGTTTGGTTTGTAACTTTAGCGTTATCCATATGTTGACGAAAATCTAAACTGGCTACATGATGTGTAGGTTTTATATCTAAAAGTTATAAGATTCAAAGAGATAATGAGAGAATGAAGATGAATTGCAAATTTCAAAATCGCGTATTAACAGTTTACATGAATATTTTGAAATTCAAAAATAATGTTGAAGCCTATTTAAATTTTCTCGAAGAAAAGTCAATTTTGGATAATAAAACTAAAGTCTAAAGTTGATTTTTTTCTAACAATAATTCAGTGCACTTTTTATCATGAAAATGCCTAAATTAATGCTATTTAACCCGACTGGTGGACTTATAGCCTCTTCCGAATTGTCCGATTGGCAATATATCGTGTTAGAAAAGCATTTAATTTATTAAAATCAATCAGAATTTTCCCCAAAAAATCTTGTGCATAGGGCTATAGTATATATAAAACTGAATAAAGATTGAATAAAACTCTAAATACTTATTTACTTTACTTAGCCTTTTTAAGTGACTAAAACAAATTCATTCAAAAAATATACAAATAAGGTTTTGGAATACTAAACGAGTTTTCCTTGTGCAAGTTCTTAAAATATGCAATGAACGTTATAAACTATCGTCATGTTTTGATTTAAATATTCAAGATACTAATATTGAATTCTATCAAAAGATACCTTTAAAAACAATTGTTAAAATTTTCAATAAATCTCCAAATATGATGAAAAAATCGATGATAGGAATACTGTATTTTCTTGTCTAATCTAACATTTCTCCATGTGCGTTGTATATGCTGTTGAAGTATTTGAATCTGCAGTGGATCGGTTACACAGTAAAAGCTGTTTTCGCCAAATCTCAAAAGTGTATTCTTTTCGATTACTTACTATACAAGTAGAATTTTTATTATATAATTATATTTCACTTGTATAGAATGGATGAAAACGGATCGTCGATAGGTAAACCGATGATACAATTGAGAAATAAGCATATTTCTTATATCTTCTTGACCACCTTAATGAATGGAAGAAACCCAAGAGGTATTTTGTCCACAGGTTTCTCACATACTTTTGCTTCTGTGAGAAGGAAGAGGAGAATGAGGCATCGTTTGAGATTCAACTATGAAGATTTGATATCATATCTGATGCTTAAGATTTTAGTATATATTCTGAAAATGTGTTCTTAAAAAAAAAGCAATTCCTAATTTAGTAGAAAATCTTGTTTGAAAGAGCCGACAGTTTTCGGCAGTTGCTTTTTCAAAGTTGCAAAGTTTTCAAAGTTGCAGTTGCTTTTTCAAAGTTTCAACCTTGCAAAATTTAGTTTCGGAAAGTGTGATTCGAATGTGCTGATGTTGGATGGTGATCGCTATTGAAATATTTCTGGTGAGTTGAAATGAACACTGGGGTAATATCCGGAGAAGAAACGGCCAGAAGTCTGTCAGAGATGAATGGGATCCGAGTTGGATGTTTGGCATTGATTGAATTGAAACGATTCTCGTCGGATTTGAATCTGCTGATGGCCCGCAATGTTTCCAACCAAGGGCTGTTTGATGTTAGGTGAAATTTCCTGAAATTAAAAATATTTGTTCGGTAATCCAAGATTCCACAAAAATTCCTTTTGAGGAATGAATGCAAATGAAAGGTAGTTAAGCTTTTGTTCGAAATTTTGCCCTTTTTTCATTTTCTTATTTAATTTCTTTGTCCACAAAAGATAAATTTTGATGGACTACAATATGAAAAAACTCCTTTCAATGGATCCTCAATTCTATATTTCTAATTATTTGTTTCATTTTTTGAATGTGGAAAGTATTGGAAGATTTCGAAAATTCTTTTTATCCCATTGATGGTCGAAATTGTTAAAGTACTTGTAATAAGCCAATTTGGGGTGGGAACACTAAAATAGTTTTCCTTTGAAGTAAACGAGAAGCTTGCATTCTTTTGAAGGGAAAAAAAGCAGCTTTTAAACATGAAAAAGATTGAAGCTGAAAGGAAAACAATAATAAAAAAAAAAAGAGTCCAAATTAGAGATAAATGTCTTTTAAAGTTGTGGTTAAAATTGAATCTCTTGTAAAATCAGATTAGAGACTTAATTTTTGGAGTTTTTACTCTTCTCAATCAGAAATGTAATTCAAAGCCTCTAAGAATAATGCATATTCATCTAAGAAATTGTTAAGGAATATTTTTCAGGAAAAAAATGTATTTAATTTTTTGTTGTTTTTTTCCAAAAAAAATTAATGTGAATCATTCCAGTGTATAGGTTTTTTTTTAACTTTAAAATATTAGTAAATAAAATGCCAAAATGATGCGTCGTCTTGAACGGTGTCCGAGAGAACCCATCCGCATGCAAAAGGTTAATTTTACATCAAGGATCAGTCTTCTGAATATCATTCTTCTTGTCTTCATTTTCTTTCGATGAATGAAGACCCAGATATCCCTGCCTTTTTTTTTTAAACTTTCGATTGACGAATGGGAATTATTTTTGTTAAATTAGAGTAAGATTAAATTTTAAATAATTTAGCAATAATTGAAAAGAATCATGCAATAGAAAGAATCTTGGATAACCATAACCGCGAACACTCGTTTTCAATTATTCTTATTTTTCTGAACATAGTTCTTCAGTCATGATGTCATCTTCCCTAGCTTTGGTTAATTTAACTTTTCAATCCCAAGCATAAGAAGATTCTAATCTTAAATAAACTTTTTTTAAAAAAATTTCACTCTTTACCAAAATTTTTAAAGATGGAATTGAGTAGCTATCCATTCGTCAATTTGAAAAATAGTTCATTATGCCATGAGCAGCATATTTTTTACCGTATGATTATTTGTACGGAATAAGAAATCTGGAATCTTTTTTCATATATATATTAGCTTCTGCAGACAAAGAAAAATCTGCTTGAGTATTTTCCATGATATTTGATACAAGACAAAACGATAATAGATAAAATTAGAAATTAAGATCGTATTTCTGTGCTGAAAATAAGACTCACAAAAAATAAAATGCAAAATTATTTAATCCATCTTGTTTCGCTTATTTTGTGAAGGACGCGAATGGATATTTAGGACGTTTGCAGTGCTGAATTCGATAGAAAGTACGAGATTGTTTAAAACTTTTCATATGCGGATTCGAAAGAACATCAAATTGCAGCAGACGGAAAATAATTTTTTTAAAAAATAGAGCAAACCGCTGAATTAGTTGTGTACGCAATTTCTCGTTCAGCGAAAATCGCAGAATAACAATTTCATTTTTAATAAACTATATTTTATTGCCGATTGTAATTCGCACGTTTCGAAACCTGAAAAATGGCATCGCTGGAAAATATATTTATCGAAAATGAATGATTAAACCTTTCCTTCATAATATTGTATTAACGGATGGCAAATAGTTCTAGTCTATTTGAAATTTTCGGTAAAAAGGCAATTTTTCAACATCAGTTCTCTGCCTGACTTTTGTCTATAGAAATGGTGTAGATGACACATTGAAATAAAAATAATATATAAGCATTTAGCGAATTCTAGAAATTTTTCTTAAAGCAGAAACATTCTGAATTCAATACAATCAAGTCATGTTTCAAATTTTTTTTTGTTTGGTTGATATTCCTTATTAAACTTTCCATATTAGTTTTAAATTAGAATTTAAAAAATGTCTTTGAAACATTCTATCTCGGTAAATGAACGATTTCCTCGAGTTGTAAATCTAAAATTATTGTAAGTAGTTTCTAAAGTTAGATACTAAAATGGTAATTTGAAGGGAAGAAAATCTACAAATTGTGTCTTAACATTCATTAATGAGATGGTTTTGAGCTGCATGAGGAAGTAACTTGCATTGGCTTTTAAAATTAGCTATTTTAAAATCGGAGAATGATTCGATAGTTTTTTGAAAAATCCTCAAATATTAAAAGATGTTATTTTTTAATTGATATTTCTCTTTGCAAAACATCCGTCCTAATTTATATAGCATACCGATTAAAACAATGAAGGCTCAGTTCTCAAGATATGCAATTGGTTTTTTTTCTGAAGCAGGGCAAAGAAAAAAAACTAATAAATTTAATATTGTTTGCAAGTGCAAAAATTTAAATATCCTAATCCATCTCTTAATAAATGTCGATCATAGTAAAATCTTATTTCGTCGAAATGTTGTTCTAATTCCTCTCTGATTTCAACACCGAATTAGTTCAGAACAGCAGCTTCAGCTGTGCTGTCATCAGAGTGGTTGGAGTCTGAATACTTATATATATTCAAGAGTCTGAATACTTTGTTTTCAGTATGGGTTCTTATCCCCTAGGAGCAATTGAAGGATCTTAGATTGTTAATATGTGAAGGCTGTATTTGGGTCAAATGCTAAATTCTGTGACACACAGCATTAGATGTTGATAAAAATAGAATTTCTTTCGAAACCTTTTACATTTACGATGTAAATATGTAATGTGAGAATGAGCTTCTTATTGATATTCGATTGGATTCAGTTTTGTCAGTAAAATCAACATTTGTTCAAGCTCATGTGAAAGTTTCCACTTAACTCGCTCATTGCGTGAATCTTTTCCTAACAATTAGAAGTGGATATGCACGGGTTTGTGAAGGTTGCATACATTTGATAAGTGTATTTAAAAGTTCCGATGCCTTCAATGTTTCATGCGATGTTTCTAATCCAAAAAGCCATCATTTAGAGTACGTTCCAGAAAAAGCGGAAGAATTGTTCTGAGCAATTTCATTTGATCGCTTTTTTTATATTCCAACAAAATCGCAAATAGAGCAATTTATTATGCGAAGCTACTTCGGTGCTACTAAAAGTATTCGAAACAGCAAATTATATGTCAAGATTCTAAAAGATAATCGTTAAACACTAATTATTTTATAAATAAATTGTAACGAGATTGAAGTAACCAAATATCCTCTACACTTTTTTAAATGTTTGTGTGCATTTTTTTTCTTTGTTATCAAAATAAGATTGATTTTAATTCTATTTAAATTCTGAAAGAAAAAAAAACTTCGTTATTCTCCTAGAAAAGAAAAAGGAGACATCTTGGTGGCCCATGAAAGGTTTCCGTGACCCCCACATCTCTCGCATCCGGACGCCGTTTGTATGAGCCGGCATGCTATTGCCGTGTGGTTTCAAGGCAAGCACGTTCTTTGTTGGTGTTCTTTTATTCCTCATTACATACGGTAACATGAATGAAAGTTTCGCTCTTATTTACCAGTACATCATGTAAACATCTTCTGCTTCCACCTACTCTGACCAACTTATCAAATATTTTTCTGCAGTCAAAGGATTGTTTCCTGTCGAATTCCCTTATAAAAATGTGACATTTTTTTTTTTTTAGCAAAATACTTAATTCAGGAGAACGTTTATAAATTGGACCGAACGATCGATTTACTTCTTCATTCTCAACTTTTGTGACCTGAGGCTGCGGGATTCTAGTCACCCATAAAACTAAGCATTCCTATTACATATGTTTATATTTTACGTATATTATATTATCTTATCTGGCTACATGCCATTTCCTCTGGAAATCTCAACCGAACTCTCTGTATTTGTATTCTGCAGCATTTTAATCATTTCTCTCTGTAGCTGAAGTTAAATCCCCTCACTCAGAAATTACGGAATTATAGATTTATAATGAAAGATTTAGTCAAAATTGTTTTTATAATTTTTGAAATAAATTGATAATTTGAAAAATAAATAATAAATTCTACTGTTTGAATATTCGTTTCATATTTATTCGAAATTTCAGCAAAGCATCTTATCTTAAGCATGTTTAATTAAGATGTATTTATTAACTGAAAATGAATCTAAAAAAGTATTAAATCATCCATTTTTAACGAATGGATTTTTTTTAAATATATCTATTTAAATACTTTATAACCATCATAATATCAAAGAATGATTATAAGTAATTTATAATTATTTAATATGAATTATGTTAACAAAATGTTTTAATATTCTTTATTGTATAAATATTTCTCTTCAAAAATATTTTAATAAAAATTAATCCACATAATATATATTCATTGAGTTATTATAATAATTTCGCATGGAACATTCCATTGCCAAAATATTTGGACAATTTTCATATCCTATTTCGCAATATTTTTATCGATTCTAAAACTGTTTATTAGTTATATTCAGTATGATCATTCATTTAAATAGACACTTTTTTTAGCTTTTGATAACTCTTTTGTATAGTTTTATTAATTTTTTCTGTTTTATTGTATAAATTTAATTCTTTTATATCCTGTTTGATTGATATTATTTTCATTAATAACAAGAATTCATAATTTAATTGAAAATTCCTATTTAATCCCAGGTACCCAGCATAAAAATAAACAATGCTATTTTTAGAAATTTCACATTATAATAGTGTAGGAAAGAGAAGCAATTTGTCCAAAAAATGTACCTATTCAATTGCTATCATTCCATGGCAGAGTTTCTGATCATTTTAATTACCAAGCATAATTTCTCCTATTTCACCTTATATCTTGAAATTCCTTCTCTTGTAATGTGTGTTTCTGTGACTTAAAAGGAAAAATTTTGTTATTAGTTTAAACATTCCCACGCTTTCCTCACGTTTATCTCCATTTAATTATAAATATTCTTCATTTTCATAATTTTAGTTCTTATGAAAGCCTTTCTTTAGATTGTCTTTGATAAATCCGAAAGTTGCTCATAAAGGGATTTGAAACATTCTTTATAGATAAATTCTGTATATTTATTAGTTTATACTTATTTAAATAGTACTTAATTTTAGTTTAGTTTAGTTATATTAACGTCCCGTGTGTTGAAACATTAGGGCTATTTTGGGACGGACCTCGTCATTTTGAACCTGGTCAGATGACGAGGACGATACCTGAGCTGGCACCTACCTCTCCACACTACACAGGACGTTTGATCATGATGGATTTAACGTGCAACAGACCCCCCCTTACACGACGGTTCTTCGGTGGAATCGGGTCTCCAATCTGAAACCCTCCGGTTCCGAAGCCGAGACCAGGCCACCGCGGCCTAAATATTACTTAAGGTTTTACTTCAAGGTAAAAGTTATATAAAACAAATTTTTACTCATTATATATATATATTTAATAAATCTAAATAATAATATTACGTTTCTTTTAAATATTCAAAAAAATTTACAAATTAGACTGTACGTGATAGGATTTTCAATTATTTTTGGAGAAATCGATATCCAGAATATATAAAAATCATTCATTATCTTTAAAATAATTTTTTCATTGCATACTTGTGAAATTAAATCTGAAATATAAAATTATAATAATGCTGGAAAGATATTTTTTAAAAACTTCTCGTATTCTTTTCCATCGATCCCCGTGGCTTGTAGAAATGTTTCCATCATTCATATTAATTCCAATGATTGGATAAATAACGAAGATGAAATACGAGTTATTTTGAAAGCTTTGGCTACTTAGAATAATTTTGGGTTTAACGTGAAATCTGAGGAAAACATGTGCTTCCAATTCTCATTTAACTATTATTGATGCACTTTTCATATTTGATAAACACACACACACACTCTATACCATTCGTTTACTCTTATAAAGCTATATATTTAAAAGCACTCATTCTTCAGCTAGTATGAAGCTTAGAATAAAATTTTGTGCACTTGGATTTCAGATTTAAGTAAAGTAATCAAAATAATTTTACTTGCTTAATAAACAGAACAAAGATAAAATCGAGATTTGATATTCATTAAGATTAGAGAACAAAATCTGGAGACTTTTAGAATACCAATTTTATTGACGTATTTGCCACAGTTCATGCAAAGCTGTCAACGTATATACACCAAGGGAATCGCCGTCAAAATATTTGCATCAAAAAAAAATGTAATTTGAGATTTAAATATATATATATATTTAAAATGCTTGAAACCGAAAAAATGTAAAGATTGAAAAATGACTTTTGCGGAAATCAATGTGGACAGGAAATGCCAGAAAATATTAAAGCTTAACTTCAAGAATGTGCAAGAGTAAAATACAGCTTCATCTTCAGAACTTCTCAGAAATCTATACTCAAATTTTTCAAGAAGAATAATATGAAAATCTGTATGTTTCTAAGAGTAAAGAATAAAGGAATTGGAACACCCTATTGCTCGGTGTCGAAACATATAGATTATTTATCACTCGGCCAAACCAAAAATAATGTCTTTATCCATTCCTTTTGTTTTTAGAATACAGCGAGTAAGCCGTAGAAAGGGATGAGAATGCAGAGGAAGTATTCTTCCAGATTCTGCTACTTTTAGCGTCCATCGTTCTGCATTTTGTTTCTAGAACTACTTTATTCCTCTCCATGCGACACCTATTTAAATTTTTGTTTGTAGTAGGAAATTTTTTCACAAACTCATTCTCGTGGACTGTAAATTTTAAACTGTTTATTTGATGCTCACACTTCTTAATATAAAAAACGTGACGCTCCCATCATGCTGCTCACACATTACACTCGAAGTTTTAGGTGGCACTGCTGCAACAGCGCTTGCCATTGGTTGCGGAACATTTCGCCACACGTTGCAATGTTGACATTCAACCAATAAATCATAGTTATTTCAAATCTAATTTGAAAATTAACACAATACAATAACATTAAATAACCCACAAAGAAACATTAATATAAGATTACTACTATAAGAACAGTAGATTACACATTATTAGGTAAAATACAGACTTCTGAAATGAGTCGTTTTTCAACTCTAGTTTTAGTTTTCACTTTAATTACTCTGACCCGTTTGTCTTCACCAAAATAAAGTTCAATTATTCTTCCCAATGCCCATTTTTGCGGAGGTAGGTTTTCATTCTTAAGAAGCGCTAACTCATTGACTTTCACATTATCTTTTTCTACCATCCACTTGGACCTCTGTTGCAAATTATTTAAATACTCTGTATGCCATTTTTTCCAAAAAATTTGAATTATTTTTGTCAGTTTTTTCCAATTAGACAAACTCAATGAAATTTGGTTCTATAACAGCATTGAACGGTCTGACAATTAAGAAATGGGCAGGAGTTAACACATCAGAATTGGATGACATAGGCACAAGTGGTCTTGAATTCAGAATTCCCTCGATCTGTGGAACGATTGTTAGGAATTCTTCATAGCTCCATCTAGTATTGCCTAAAACTCTTTTGAAATGATAAATTTTGTGATAAATTCCTTTCCTTTGGTGTTTGTACTTAACAAGGAATGGGCCACAAAATTCAACACCTGAGCAGTTAAATGGGAAGTCAGGAGTCACACGCTCTCTCTGTAACTCGCCCATTCATCTTCCCACACCCATGGGTTTAACTCGAAAACACTTAATGCAATCGTGCGCGACTTTCTTACATGTTGCCTTACCCTGAACAGGCCAGAATTTTTGTCTAATATAATGTAGCAAGGCAGTAGGGCCTAAAAGAAAATATCGCTTATGATAGGATTCTATAACAAGCTTAGTTAATTTATAACTTTTAAGGCAGAATAATTAGGAATTTACTATTAAAACGTACATTAGCATACTTGATTCTGCCATTTACTCTAAGTATTCCCTCTCTGTCAATAAAGGGATTTAAACACCTTATCTTACTTTTAATCGGAGTACTTTTTTGTTGAGTTAAAAACCTTAGCTCCTCAGAAAACTCTATTCGCTGAGTTTCCTTTACAATAAAAAGTTCAGCCTTGTGGGTCTCTTTTGTTGTTAATGGTCTCAGTCTCCTTTCAGCTGGGTACTTCAGGTTGTGGAAAAATCTGAAAAGATAACTTACAACATGCAAAATTTTATATAATTATTACTAATAGTTAACAACTCTTGAATAAAGGAATTTAATGTCACAGGTAAGTCACTTGTTATGCATTTTTTAGTTCACAAGTAAATTCGTCTTTTACCACAGATGTAGGAATTTCCTGTTTGGATACTCTCGATCAGACAAGAAAGTAGGTTCCTCGAACCCCAGTCTGCACTGATGAAGTTTATTGGGATCGAGTCCTCTTGAGATGAGGTCAGTAGGATTCCTAAATGTGGTATAAAATATGTGCCTTTTTCTTCTTCACGCTTCGAAATCTTTGTCATGCGACCCAAACTGTCGAACTCGCGTAAAAATTCCTTATATAATGCTAAATACTCAGGTTCCTTTAAAAACCGATTCCACAAGGAAATTAATTTTTTAAGGGCAATATCTCTTAATTTCTCTAAATACATTCGGCCATCTTTTAACGGCATTTTTACAACGTACTACCCCTATAACGTTTTTCTTAAAGTGCTCTTAGAAAATTATTGCTTCTTCATTTTGGGGCACCTAAATCTGCAAGTTTTCTAATTCCCGGAATTTCTGTATAGTTTCATTTAAAAAAGTAGCCTTATTCTCAATGAAGCCGCAATGTACCCTTCTCCGAGTTTCAGCGGGAACACTTTCACTGGCTACGTATCCAAAAAACAGTATTTTGGAAAATTAGATTATTAGCCGGAGAAATCTGACCTGGCCGCAAAAATACATAACAAATTTCGGCACTTAAAAGCAAATCTACATGACCTGGCACATTAAAGTTCACATCTGCGAGTTTTATATAATTTAATTGTGGCATATTAATGTTTAACATTTTTGACGGCATGAAATCTGTAATTTTAGATACAATAAAAAAATCCAACTCTTTTACAAAGCTTCCCTCAAAGTTAGAAATCGCAGCATTAACAACATATATAATTTTTGTGCATGTACTCCAATACCACAAACTGTTAAATTAGTTTTCTTTCTTTTTAAATTATGACTATTCGCACAATCATATAATTATTCATTGCTCCTTGATCTAAAATCGTGCGCACTGGATATGTATTTCCTCTATCATCTCTTGGTACGCAATTCACAGTACTCATCAAAACAGTTTACGATTGATTTATTACTCTCGCAGAGAGTACCGAATTATTGTTTTATGCCATAGCTGGTTGAAACATCGGAAAATTTAGTGAAAGCTCAGACTCCCAATGGGGGGAGGGGGGTGGAACTGCAGACGCTCGAAGGAGGGGAGAAAATACTCGCCCACTCGCATTGCTTTCGCATTCAATTACGCAATGTCTCAAAACTTCTAGGAAAATGATGTCGCTTCATTTTTCCTTCTCGTTTACATAAAGAACATGAAAAATGGGATTTATAACTATTTACTAAATGTTTACCAAGGCAATTAAAGCAATAACTGTTTCTCTTAATTACTTCTACTCTTTCAGAAACAGGCAACGCCATATTATTTTTACATTTATATAAGGGGCGATTATTTTCAGACCACAATATACACTTTACATTTTTGCTATCAGCAAGAAATATCCTCGACACAGTTCTAGTAAATTTTCCTCGCGATACAAAATAAAAATCTGCTTTTCCTAAAGTTATGGGATCAAACCAACTATCTGATTGTCTAACGCTTACACGGGATGCGGTTTCTTTATCAAGCGTTTGAAACAATTTGTCTGATACAATTAATTGTTTAAGTTTCTCAAAATCAGACACTTTTCTCAATTTTAGGTAAGAATCAAAACTAGTTTTCAAATGTTCTGCAAACTGCACATGGGTTTCATTTGCTTGCCTAGTAGTTTTCCTGAATTTCTCTAAGCACGACTCTCTTAATACAATTTTCTTTACTTTATCATAATCTCTCAACTCCTTATCACTTGTGCACGAAATTACATTCGAAGCTTTCTCGCCTAATAAATTCAAAAGAATTTCCGCTTTATATTTATCGGGGACCTTTCTCGTTGCAAAGGCTCCTTCCAAAGACGAAAAAAAAAAAAAAAAAAAAAAAAGGACTCCACCCTTCTGGACGACTCGGAACTCTAATCGTTCAAGTTTTAATGATTTTTATCACCGAATCCAAAGAATCACATTGCTCAATTATATTTTCTGAATCGTCTTCGTTGGTGTTTTAACTGTTCTCAAGTGCGACAATTCTATTTCAGCTTTTGCTCTCTCCAATTTAATTTGTTCTAATTGTAATTCTAATTGTTTATTTTTTTTCGAATGTCTCAACTTCTATTTTCCGATCCTCAATTATCCCTTCTATGAGAGTCGAAACAAATTCAGGTTCATCTCCGAGAAATCTTTATAATATTAATCAGATCGACGATCGTCATATTATCAGTTAATACCACTCCTAACTCTGTAGTAGCAAGCTGCAAACCAGTTTTTCGTGCGCTTTTAAACATTTTGAAAACGAAACTCTGAACTCAAAAAATAATAACGCAAATTATTTGATGGGAGTGAATAACCACAAGCTCAAATTATCTTATGGGAATGAATGACTCGGTTTGAAAAACGCAACGTAGCACTAACCAAAACGAAAGCGAAAGTCCTCGGATTAAAATTATCCATAGTTGCTTAAGGCCTCTCTCCGGTCGCACGGACCAGATGTTTGTAGCTGGAAAATTATTCACAAACTCATTCTCGTGGACTGCAAATTTTAAACTCAGTTTATTTGATGCTCACACTTCTTAAGATAAAAAAAAAAGGACGTTCCCATCATGCTGCTCACACAAGTTTTAGGTGGCGTTGCTGCAACAGGACTTGCCATTGGTGGCGGAACAATTTTATTTCGGCATTCAAATAATAAAACCTTAAATTAAATCGTTAATATTCATGAATCAATCCTACTGTTCAATAAAAACATGGGATGTTTAGCATACAGTACGTATTTATTTATACATTATATAAATGTAAAGAAGTTGGAAGCTTCCATATTGTAAGACACACAGACACAAAACATTTAATTACTTATTGGTTACCCAGAAAAGGGCCTCACGTTTTATAATATGATATAATAATTAATTAATATAGTTGATTAAATGCAATTTTCGAAATTTCCTATCCGCCAGCTGCGATTCTCAACAATCTGATCCGATAAATCATTTTACTTTCTCGTATGCGAAGTTCACAGGAAAAAAATGATTGTAATCGTCGAAAAAAGGAGTTAAATAAATAAAAGTTTATGCGCAGTTTGTCAGCTGAGATGTAAATTTGTATCAAATTCCGAAACTCATCCGTCAAGGGGACGACCATGTTTCAGTTTATTACTTTCGCATGCAAGCAACCGCAATACCTCAAAAATGTCCCGACTTAAAGAAATACAATTTGGTATGAGATTTTGAGACTAAAAAATGCGCAAGAAAAATATTCGACATTTAGCTAATACAAAAGTACGATTATTAATAGCCAAAAAATATTGTTAATGATTGCGCAAAAGATTCACTTCAAAAACTGATGTTCTTAAATTCCTTTCAATTTATACACCATTACCGATATCTTTAGTTCAGTACAAAAAACGCAATTATTTTGCGAAGGATTCTGAATATAAAAATTATGAGCAATTGTGGCTCTATAATCTTATGCGCCGTGGGAAAGAAGATAACGTCTTTACGCAAGAGTCCTTTTGTTTTCTTATATACTCCACCAGAATATAATGAACTCGGTCAACAATATCGCACTTTAAAGCGAATCTCGCCTTGTCAATTGTAAAAATAAATGCTTCTTTTAATTAATTGGTACTTTGGTTAACTGGATAATAATTTTTTTTTATTTTTAATTGACATTTTGTTAAATTAACCAAACATGCATCCGATTGATATTTAATTGGATAGTTATTTTTTTTTTGTTGTTGTTGTTGTCGACAACATAGGATATTACATATCTGATTTAGAATTAAATTTGGCAATTGTTAATGAAATCAATAGAATAAGTAACTGATGAATATATAAAAAATTTTGGTTATAATATTATAATAAAAATATGTTAACTTACAAAAATTAAAGCTCAATTCTAGCAGAAAATTCAAATGATGTTAAAGAACTGAATGCAGGTAATATTGATGGTGACGGAATAGTATTTTGAGCAAACACTTTTTTTTAATATACTGTAAATATATAAGACAAACAATTATAATGGCAACTATAAGACAGTTGTCAAATAATTTGAGTTCAATAAATCTTCACGGTTTCCTTATTCAAGAAATTTACAAATTAAGTACCGGTCTGCGGACCTGATATGTAAAAAAAAAAAAAATAATTTAGATAAAAAATATGTATGCTATCTTGACTTATAAATTATTTCTTTGTTTGGAGTTGTTCGTTGTTCACAATTCCAATTAAAATAAATAAATAAGCAAATTTAAAACATTTTCATACTTTATGGTTATTTATATGTGTCCTAGCATTCCCAACACTCATATATTACTCTGCAAAAATCGATCATAAACAACTCAATTTATCAAAAGATTGTCATAAGCTTGTCAATGCACGTGAGCACGTTAATTTATTTAAAAATATTAGAGGAACAAGATTTTGTGTATGGATTTATATTCAAACATATCGACGGTTAAAATGTGGAAATTGTCTCCTAAAAACATTCTGGCATGTTCTCTTATATTGGTACTATTCGCCTCCTACAGCTTTAGCTGTGGACCTTAGACAAGGCGAAAATGAAATATAGTGAAGAAAATCGGGACTTAAATACTAACTGCATTCCACTGGAGTATCGAATCTATCCCCTTCATTGCATCCTTATGAAAGAATCTTAAGCGATCCGTCGAGCCATTGACTTTTCAGTTTTAGAAAAAAAATTACTGTTGCTGACAGACAGCCTCTCGAAAAGTTCATCTTTTAAATCATCTAAAATAATAAAAATAAATTTCTAAAAATATTTTTAATTAAAGCAAAACGATACCAAAAATCGTATTGATTTAGACTCAAGGATATTTAATCAACCTATCCATTTCAAGAAATATTGCCTCACAAAAACCGCCATGGTATCGTATCCGTATTTTGAAACAGTTACAGTTAAAAAATATTAACAAATATTACCATTAACCCTTTCAATGGTGGATCATTAAAAATTTTGAAATAGGATGAAAAAATCCAATCAATGTGATTAATAGGTTATGTAGACATAGATTTTGCAGTCAATTTTTTTGAATATCCCTCCTTCCACAGGAGGGAGTGTTCTCGTTTGAGAATACCACCCATCTAGAGGAATATGTATAAGAAAATCTTTCTAAATAATTGCTCAAATTTCTTATGATAATAGCACTAATTAGGAATATTTTAGATTTCTGAACATTTTTATTTATGTTTTAGGTAATTTAAGATATTTAAAATATTACAAATGCAATTTAGAACATATTTATTACAAAATTTTAAGATTATATCTAATATATATAAATAATAAAAAACAGAAACCCTTGCAATTCAATACAAAATATCCATTAAGAATAGGAACTAACTAAAATGCTAAAAATATATATTCACAATTAAATTTAAATTGATAAATATCAAATAGAAAGCAAAAAAAATTAAGAATAACTCTATTTGGTGTGAAATCTTTTGAAATATGTACAGTGCGCGAAAAAAGTATAAGGACAAAATGTAATTGCATGAAAATATGCTTTATTTCCATTTCACCTAAATGAACTTTTTATATTTCTTACTTCTGCTGCATAATTTTGTGATAACACTTATACCACATAAAAAACATAATTTAGCTTCAAAATATTGATTTTACAAAATTTAACATTAAAGGAAATACGGAAAAAATTATAAGGACAAGTTGTAAAATACTTTAAAAATGTTTCAATAATCAAGAAAACTACCTTTTTTTACAACCACTTGAATAAGCCGAGGGGTCATAGATCCTGAAAGATCTTTTAAAATGTCCACAGATATTTTTTCCCAAGCGTCTTTGATAGCGACGACAAGATCTTGTGTACATTGATACTGTGTGCAATTTTTATAAACTTCTCGGGCTAGAAGTCCCCATAAGTTTTCGATTGGATTAAGATCGGGACTTGTCGCCGACCAATCAAGTAAATTTATAGAATTAGCTTCAAACTAGAGTTTTGCACTCGTAGAAACGTGTATCGAAGCCTTATCCTGCTGAAAAATATAGTCCCCTGAAGTAATTAGTGGTGCTTCAGGTAACAAACTTTCTCCTAACATATCAACATACCTGTCTGAATTCATTTTATGGTTGATAAATACAATTGAAGTGGTTCCATTTGCGGCAAAAGCGCCCTATACCATAACCGAGCCACCACCATATTGACGCCTGGAAAACACTTCCTTGGTCTTTCGCAGATCATACCAAAAATAACGAAAACCATCAGGTCCATCAAGATTGAACTTTTTTTTGTCCGAAAAAATTACATCAGCGCACTTTTGACCAAGAGAAATGTATTTTTTGGCAAAGTAAACTCTTCTTTTCTTATGATGATTTGTAAGAGGGGGGTGTGACACTAATTTCCCATAAGAAGCTTGAGGATGTTTACTCAAAACATTTTGAACAGTCCTTGCTGAGCATGGTAAACTCAAATTTTGTCTAACTTCATTTGTGGTTTCTCTTTTCCGCAAGCTCTCCTTACAATCATTCTTTTTTGTCGACGAGTCTGGTCTCCCTGTTCGCTTTTACATAACATACATCCCAGGAATTTTTAGAAAATTATAGACCACCGTTTTAGATCTCTTGATTCTTTTTGAAATTCCCCATCCGCTTAATCCGCATTCTCGAAAAGCAACAATTTTTCCTTTTTCAGAGTCAGAAAGTTGAGTTCCTTTGGGCATCGTTTAAAAAATCACACTGAAAGTCGACGAGTGGGAAATTCTTTTTGCAAATGAATCTTTTAACTCGGAATTGTCATTTTATATTTTCAAATATGCAAATTTTTAAATAATTATTGGAGAAAAATCAATGTCCTTATACTTTTTTCCGTTTTCATTTAGGTTTAAAAATTAAAATTTAAATTTTAGCAGATTTAAAAATGAAAATTTTAATTACTTTACGCATAAAATATTTTAGTTTTACTTCTATTTTTGCTGCAAAAATTTGCATACGATTCTGTAAACAAGGCTTCTAGATTTGGCGATTTTTCGCGTGTCCTTATAATTTTTTCGGGCACTGTAGGAGTGTCTTTTTGTCTAACACACAATGGCAGATTGCATGTTTTGCGCATTGTTCGTGTTTTGTGCACAATTTTTTTAAAAATACAAAAAGCATATCTTCGAGGGAAGCACTTGATGGGCATGTGATGAACATTTTTGAATCTAGTTTCTTCTGGCACAGACGGTTTGTTTCTTGTTATTGACAGCGAAGAGGTGCTGCGCCTTTTCGAAATTAACGTTTCCTCCTCCACTGTATTATAAACTCCTTCAATGTTTTCACTTCTAGGTTTCTACAGGAATTTGGCAGCTGCGTATGCAAAATAAATGCATTGATAACACATACATCTAAAAAAAAGGAGAAAAAACCTGTGCCATGACGTCCGCCTTTTACGATCTATTTGTACAGACTTTTAAGATGAGCAAAAGGATCTATACGCTTCATATTTTAATTAAATTCGCTTCGTATTTTAATTAAATTCTACAACAGACTTCTTTTTTTGACTCATCATTTTCTTTTCTTTGAAATTTACATATATTTATAAATTTTCCGATGTGAAAGGAAGTGGACGCATCTCCGAGCTTTCCATTTTACGCGCACAATATACAATATACGATAGTAATAATTCCGAAAAAAATAAGTAAATATAAGGCTATATAAATGTAAATATTTACAGAAAAAAAAATTGCAAAAATTTAAGCAAAGCATGAGCATTAAAAATAAGAAACCGTATGGAACGAAAGGCAAATGTGAAATGTTTTCTAGTTTCAAATATGGGTGGTTTTTCTGGAAATACAATAATCTCCTCCCCGCCCCTGCGAACACAAAATCTGCATCGCATCCTTCTCTGAAAAATGCCAAGTTATAACCTTTCCCATGGATACGGGAGGCGGCAAACCAGAAGATAAGCGAAAGAAAAAATTGAAACCCTTTGAGGAGCGGTGCCCACAAATGAGACCACTCAAGAAATAAACCACTTTAGCTTCTTCTTAAATTGATTAGAATATTCAAAAGAATTATATTTAAAACCTCATGGATATTGTAGGAAAATGGGTGACTGATTTTGATAAAATTTCATTTCTTAAAAAAGTTCTCACATTTCATGTAAAAAAATTTTAACAGCATTTTTAACAAAATTAATACTAAAAAAACAATATTAATTTGCTCCGGTTGCAATTTATTCATTAGAAAAGAAACCAATTGCACTTTTCCGGCATCTGAAAAATTCATATTCGATTATTGAAGATTTTTAATGTACTATATTAATTTTGATTTTCTGGAATCAGAGGATACTTTTTTTTTATAAGGATTCCAGTCAGTATATTTATTTTAAAGAAACTATTAAGTATACCTGAGTAAAAGGGTATTTGTGTTACCTTTTTTTTAATATTATATATCTCTTAAATTAAATCTTTCATGTTAAATTAATTTAAAAGTGCTATTAAATTAGAAACTCCATTTTTCCTCTATAATTAAAATACAACCGGATTCCAGAGGTGGGAATCAAAGACATTTTACACATACACAACAAATCTTGCCACTAAAAGTGTTTCTTAAGCAGATTTCTTAAAGTAATAATTAGGTTAAAATCTCTTTTATGTTGATTATAAAAACTCTGACTTTGAAGTGCGCATGTTTTATACATATAGAAGAATTAGTCGAACTGCGGATACAGCAACTAGCCTCAGTGTAAAGCAATTATCGATTCTGTAATCTTCAAATTTTGAAAGAAAAACTGCTTTGTTTAAACTTAAAAACTCTTTGAATAAACTATGAGAAAAATGTAAAGAAACCAAATAGAAACAGAAAGAAATTATTTAAACTGAAATCAATTAATAAGCATTCATTCATTAAAATAATGTATTTAAATTGTACTAAATTTAAAGATTATTCCTTTGAGAAGAAACTCTTAATGACAGATTTTTACAGTACTTTAAATAAACAGAGCAAATCAACTATACAGCCATTCACCTGTATTTTCGAAATATAACAGTTTTTCTCTTTTAGTTTTGCATTTTACTATCATCAGCACTCATTTATAAAAATGATTTAATTTGGTTTTACAAATAAAATCTCATAAGTTTTAACTGCAGGGTTGATCTCGTAAATATGCACTAGTTATTGACAAGTATTCTTTGTAAAATGATTGAAAAACACATTTCATAGCGTGAATATCTGTTATTTTCATGAGAAATATTATATAAATAAATACTGCAATTATTTGCGAATGAATAAAAAAAAATTCTTGTAGAAGAAAAAGAAAATGTCCAATATCTTTAGTCGCAATCTTATTATAAAATTTATTTACTATCACTATTAAAATTCGCGTTTTACCAACTGTATACAAATAAGCAGTCGCATAAAGTCGTGTAGCCCATATTTGAAAGATAGCAAAAGCTGCCCTTCACTGAAGAATTAGATGCATATGAAACACACCTCTGTTCAGTTTATATCTCTCTGCATTATCCATTGTGCATATTGTGAATCGCCCGTGATACAAACCTATTATTTAATTAGGTACGCTCATATCTGTTACAATTAAAATATAGTAAATGATTAAGCATCTTAATATCTAAATCACATGAAATGAATGCATTAAGCATGAAATTGTTCTAGACATTAAAACTTTCATTTTAAAAACCTAGCACTTGTTCCATTCACTCTATGAATGTACTCCACATGAGTCAAATCCCATAGCATCACAATACCATTAACAACGTAACCGAGTAAATTATTTTCTAATCACACACTAACTTTAGTGGCAGTGCAACTTCGCCTTTTTACTTTCTCGTATGTGTGATAATAGTAATCGTCAAAAAAAAAAATCGAATTTGAGATTCTGAAAAATTTCAACGCTTTAAACCTCTCCGAGTTTGAGAAACGTATTTCAGTAAAGTGTCCGTCTGCCTGTGTCAAAGATAACTCAAAAACGCTTTGATCTAGATAGATGAAATTTTGTATAGGGTCATTACACCATTTTTTTTTCTGTCAAATTTTGAGCAAAATACCGGCAGAGGAACTCTGCCTGCCGGATGCCGGAATACAATTTACATGAATACTCGAATCTAAGAGATAACTACGAAACGAAGAGAGCTAGATGAATAAAATTCGGTGCACAGATTCAATATCTTTATATTGTTGATGCCTGTCAAATATTGAGTTAAATCCAACTGTGAAATGAGCATTTCTCGGTTTATACTTTCAAAAGATAAAAACGCAATATCTTAAAATGCAGTGATTTAAATGTATCAAATGTATTCAAACCAGATTTCTTAATTTTCACTTACTCGTTTCTACTAAGACCGAATTCCAATGAATTCAGAACATACTTAAAAATGGATTCTGCTATTATAGATTTGATATATCAGTAAGTTTAAATGAATGAATATTTTCTAATTTACAGCACTTCATTTTACGGTTATATATACGAAAACACGCTCAGATAGCAATTTATGCCAGGAGTACATTTGCACAGCTTTATACATATATATATATTTGAATTTTTAAATTAGTAACACATTTTTGATGTCGAATTGAGTTTCTTCGTATTTTGCCTAAAATTGAGCGAAGTAATTATAATTTTTTAAATAAAATGAAACAAAATGTCTTTTAATAGCGTACTGTAATAGCCAGCTAATATTAAAATGCATAATCTAATGCAATAACTAAATAATATTAACCTGCATGTATAAATTCAATAACTAGAAAATTTAATATTTTTCTAATATTTTATAATTAACAGTATTTATCACAAGTTTATTTGGCAGTTAACCCAATAATACTTTTTTAATCGACCCTGTCGGTTAGTTAAGACTCAGAAATTCGTTAGCTTTACTGTATGTATGCGCAATGATCATCCACAAAATCATCTCTTCAAATCCATTCTCCAAACTAAATAAGGAACAGCCGAAAAGAATAGTGGAGTGGAACATGGCATAAATATTATGGTGTATCCATCCTGTAATATTATTTCAGACCTCTAATATCGAAAGGATGGCGGATATCAACAAAATTTCAATGCAACGAAGCAATTTTCGTCTCGATTAAATAATCTTCTTCATTTCAATAATTGAAGAGAACATCTTGCGGCCCCACCCCCAATTGCCTCCTTCCTTTAAGTTAGAAGAACCATCTATGAACTCGCACGAGATTTTCCTACCTATTATAATATTCATATTATTCGAGAAGTGTTTTTTCTTGGTCGTCTTTGTTCTAAAGACACCGATCGGAGATGATTTTTCGGAAGTTGTTCTATGAAAATGACAGCTTCGAGTACGGTAAATTAAGAGGGGGGGGAATGTCACTGGATCCTTTCATATTTAACTAACAATATTAGAATGTTAAAGTGCACATGTTCACTTTTGGCTGAAAGCTTTTCTAGTGTTTGGACTAAAATCAAAGGAAGAAGGTATAATGTCGTTACGAAGGTACAAGTTGGAATGCCTAGTCTGGTAGAGCTACCTCTTTTCTCTATCTTTCTTACAAGAAAAGATATATTGTTGCAGTATCTCATTTTCCGGGCACCTTTAATAATCACAAATAAAAAATGAGATGTGAAAATTCTGAAACCAGTTGGAAGTGTTCATACATGCATCAGCAGCATGCCTTTGCCTTTTCCTTACGACTTTGGAATACTCAACGATTTTGTTTGAAATTCGATACACATCTCTCATCACGATCTCAAGGTCGCATACTAAATTTCGACTATTTCACTGGATTGTTAATTGTTATTTCTGCATACCCACAATTAGACTGATCAAAAGAAAAGATGGAATGTCACAAAATTCTAACACACGTAAATGACTGAAGGATTTGTAGCAAAAAACGCTTCATTCTGGGGGATAAAAAAATGACCCATAAAACCCAGAATTATCATAAACAAAGGAAAAATACTCTATCCAAACATTAATGAGAATTCCCAAAAGATTCATGGAGAGATCTACCTACTTTTGAAACCATGTTCGTCTTTCGATTTAATAATTCAAAAACAAACCGAGGGAAAATTAATTACATATAATAAGTATCTTTTACATTAAAATCAGGCTTCTATCATTATAAAAAAATCATCGGTCAATAAGGCAGCAACAAAGCTCTCGATAGGAATCCTGGCATCATTAGCCCCATTTCAGTTATCGTATTCATATACACGGACTTCCCCCAGAAGAACCTGCAAATATTTCGGTACATATATCTAAACATTGACAATATACCAAATTGCATTCATCTAGATCGTTCCGCTTTTGTTATATGCACACACACTCATGCAAGTTGAAAACGCAGAAATTCAAAATGTCGGGCCAAAAGTTTTTAATGATAAAAAATGAATTTTCTTTTTATGCTTGATAAGTAAAAATCTATGTAAATGAAACTCGAATACTGAATCTTTTGTACCTCATAAAGTCCAAATGACTGATTTTTAATATGGTTTTCTCACAAATGCTATTGGAATATAAGAAAGGATTTGGGACAATTAACACTAGAACGTCCGTCGGTGTGTATTGCACACGGGAGCCTGTTTAGTCGGTTCTCCTTTTCGAACTGTAGCAAGGAATTTAAAAAATTCTCGTGACTTTTAATTATTTTCCATGTAGAAAAAGTTTGTGGTTCTAGGTTAATTAGGAGAGATTAAACAACTAAATATACCTAGAGCGTCCGCTGGGATCGTTCCGATACCAAGGCAATTTATTATTAAAAAATAGCTGTTTTAGAATTATCGTTTGTTGAACGACAAACTTCCCTAACTACTATCGCACATTTATTTGACCTTGAATGCAGTGTTATTGGGTTCACAGCGGAAAAGAATCAATTATTCTGAAATTGCTGTGTCTAAGTGTTTCGTTACAGAGCATTTGCTTATCTGCTCATACAAAAAATCCTTCGATTTTCGATTCTAAATTAAAGAGTGTCATGAAAATGCAGTTAAAGAAATGCGTGTCTCTTGCACGAAAATGGTGTGCGGAAAATGTACAGAAAAAAATTGAATATCACTGTATCCATTGCAAATGAGGTATGCACAAAACATTATGCGTAAAAACGATAAATGATTTTAAAAAACTTGCGTTCTCACAAAAATTACGATTTTGCTTATTATACTAATATTTATGAATAATATTTTTTTATTTCATTTTACAAGATTAAGACATTTGCTTTGTTACAGTATTTATGATATGATATGATATATATATTATTTCACGAAATGGTATTGCAAAAAAGTAAAAGTAAGTTTTTTTAATGCTGAAACGATGTAAAATGTTCTCTTTTACGATACCAGTTTAGCAGTCGTATAAGTTTTTGCTAAATTTTGGCAATCTAAAAATACTTTTTCTTCCGAATGATGTGATTTACTTTTTAACAATAAATCCCGTCATTACCCTGAATTTCAACCCGTTTTCGTCGTTTCATCAATCAAATGATAAAGCGATTGATTTTTCTTCCATTGTTGATAACTAAAGGTGTCTGTGCAATTAGGGGTAAACATGTAAAAGGATTACAAAGGGTAATGTAAAGGACCCACGTAAAAATTTAAAATTCTTAATTCATCGGAGCATTTATTGACTCAAAGTAACATAAAATATAATTGTTTAGTTCATTTAGACCATTTTGTTAGAAGATGCCTACCCCTGATTAAAATTAACTAATGGGCGCTGATTACAGTGATTATACAATCTATATATATTAAACCAAATCGCCTTAAATTTAATTGTTTGATTTAATTAATAATATAGGTATTGTGAAACGTCATAGAAATCTTTTCCTCCATTTACTTTTTAGAAAATATATTCCAAATTTTTTCGCTTCACACAGACACTTGCTGAAATTTACACTGTTATACATATTATTTACAATAATGATTTATTTTTTTAATTTTAACTTCTGTCAATGTGATGGTAACAGGTTGATAAAAGCTAATTTTTTCCCATTGACGTGCTCGTGCAGATAAATTTTTTGTACGAATTTTTGTACATTTTATTAAAATTGATGAGTTAAAATTATAAAAATAAAATAAAATTCGCAATGATGTGTTCAAACGTTGTCAGCTAAATTCACAGCTTCAGTAATACTTGAGAAATTGATTCAATTTTAAATATAATTGAAAATTTTTTAATTACTGTTTAATGTACTAAACTATTCAGCAGATATCGAATTTGCAATTTATTTATTATTGCAATTTCTCCTACATTGCTGGAATAATTTTCAGGAAAAAAAAAAAACTGAGATTAAAAGCCTTCTCTAGGGTTCGGACGACCCGAAAAAGCAACTCTCTTACTAAGGCGGGGACAGATGACCCATTAACTCTACGGGTGGTTGAAATCGAAGCCAGTTATGAACATTACTGCGAGATACATCTCTAACCCCCAATGGGCCAATACATCTGTCTAGTTAAATGAAGTAAAGTTTGGGCTCCAATATGACAATTTTTAAGATGAATACTTTGCATAATTAATTTAGTAAGGATATGAGATTTAGGTAAAATAATAGGAAATTTTACCTGAAGTGGTATGTCGGCATTTCTAAGTCTGCCTCCTGTTTACCACTGAAGGGTTTACCAGTTTACCACTTGCTAAGTTTTTGAAGTCATCAGTAAGAACATTTTGTTGTACAAGGGGAATTAATTTAAATTCTGCTTCCTCGATTTCCTTTGAGGAGAGTGAACCTTTCATCTTCTTGTTTCTGCAGTTTCCTAGAAATCTGAGGAGAAAACTTAAAACATGTATTAATTTTTCATACTTATTACTAATTTTGAAAAAGTAAGAAAATCTGAACTTAAAGTCACTAAGGTGCGAGTGGTATTGTCCTTGAGTTCCAAAAAAAATTGGGAATCTTGAGATGCATGAATCATTTGTTGGTCAGCAGAGTTCACAGAAACAGGTAGGCTTGCGGATCCTTTCAGGTAGACTCCATGATGAGGTAAAAAATATGATTTCTGGTAATTCATCTTCCATTACTCTTTCCATGTGACCAAGAGCTTCATATTCCTCAATGAATTCAGAATAGAGCTTTTTCATTTGCGTGTTTTTGTTTAACCTTTTACTTAAACTGTCTAGACGATTTCGCGCTATTTGTTTTGATTCACCTAACACAGGGGGATTCTTCTTTGTTGGCATTTCCACAATATATCTATGTTTGCTTGAAATGTTTCTCACAATAAATTGAATCTTCACTTAAAGAAAATTGATTTTCATGTAATGTTTCAACTTGCCATTATTTTTTTTCAGTTATCATTCTGCGTAACAAGAGCACAGAATTTATGATTCAATTCTGACTCTCCTTCCTTTGCAGAGCTAGCAATAAATCCGAAACGTGAATTCAGTAAAATAAGATTATCTGAAATATATTTCCTTGGCAGTAATATATCAAAAAAGAAAGAAGCTGAAAGTAATATATCAAATGCCCTTTGACTTTGCATAGGATCAGCCAAATTAAATCCATTAAGTAAACTTTGGTTTTCTAATTTTTTATTTATTGAAGGAATACAGTCCGTAATTTTTGGAATGACGAGGCAACTGAGCTATTGTGATGTATAATCCATCGCTATTTGAAATCTCTGCAAACACTTTTGAATGTAACTGACTCGTTTTTCCATTGATACCGGAAATCGTTACATTATTTTTATATTTTTTAAGAGCTAATTTATTCGCGACTTCTGTAGTGATAAAGGAATTCTGAGACCCAGTGTCAAAAATGCCTCGTAAAGGTATTTTCTGACCAGCAGCGTTTTTAATATAAACAATAATAGTAGGCAAAATGAGATGAATTTGCATTTTGATCTTGCGAACAGAGAGAAGGGGATATTTCTGTTTGGGCTAATTCTTTTGAGCTCGAGTCGGAATTGTTTTGATGATCACAAGACTTCTTCGTCGAGGCTTGCTGCTGTTTTTCATTTCTTGTAGCAAAATCAATATGAAGAAGGCTGTTATGAAAGCCAGAACAGATCTTAAAACAGTGATTGCTGCGGCAATGAATCGTTTTATGAGAATCTGATAAACAATTAGTACAATAAGTACCTTTGATCATATATTCAATCTAGACACAGGATTTAATTTTAAAAATGCGTCACATTTACATAAAAGATGTAAAGGATTATTACATGCGATACACACTTTCTTTGAATCATTTCCTACAAAAAATGAATGTGATTTTTTTTATACGATTCCTGTTGCGGTTTTGATTTTGCGGTAATGCTACCTTGAATATTTTCAAGGACAAGAGACACCTTTTCTCTAAAAATTCAATGAATTCGCGCCATGTAGGTAAATTAGATGACACCAAGGAAAGTTCAAATTATCTTCTTGACTCTCTATCTAGTTTTTTCATCAAAATATTGATCAATAATGATTGAGAAAAAGAGTTTTGTTCTAAACCCATAATTTTAAGAGCTTGAAAATGTTTAAATCAACTCTCCAAAAAGGCTCTTAAACCTTTTGCTGAGTCGGATGTATGAATTTCTAAAGCTAATATAACTTTGTCAATGATATTTTCAAATTGAATTTTGAAATTCTGCCAGTCTTGGCAGTGACCAGAAAACTTAGGCAGCGGAATTGCAGGCAATCTGAAACTAATGCTTTCTGTTTTGCTTGATGCTTCATTAGAACGAGAATTACAGTTCGAAGAGGATAAAACTTCATTATTAGAGGCTAGTATTTTCTTGGGAATTGAGCATTTGCGTTCGATAAATTATTCCCTACCCCTGTTGCATCGTAGGTTTACTGGGATTTGGACCTTTGGCAAGAAAACTTGGCGAGGGTGACGGTTTTTAGTTTTCCATAGCTGCATTTCTGGTCGGGCTAATTGGTGATAATGGAATGGCGATAATTTTTGTAAAAATTTTATTTGATCTTTCATTTATGAGATCTTGTACATACATTTATCTTATTCATATATCTTGCAATAAATGATAATTAATTCTATTATTAATAGAAAAGTAAGACTGTTTTTATCAGAAAAATAAATAGCAGAATAAAATGCATTTAAAAAGAAGTATGATACAAGAGAATCTATAGCTATTTTATTTACTAATATTTGAACAATATCATATTTCTGACCGAAATTTGAATACTATATATTGGATAGAATAGGATATCTGATAAATAATTATATTTTACAAAAAAGTTAAAGAAAATAGATGCCTAAAGAGGACATTTTCACATACGAAATTTGGATAAAATAGGATATCTAACATACAGGGAATTGAATTTTTAGGCTACGACAAGACATAAGTTTTGACTTCAAATTCAGGTTTTAGTGATACAACTATATCAATTAACAACAAAAAAAAATCTAATGTAATTGGCCAGTAAATAGAATGATTAGTGCGTTCCACACCATTTTATAGATTTTGTTTCCTTCGTAATAATATTTATTGGTTAAGAAAAAAAAATTAGTTTGATATTGCTTACTTTAATAGAAACATTTTCAAAATAGTAGAAATAAGGGAAGTTTGTCGTATTTGAAACACCAAAATAGTTTTTAATGAAATCTGACAGAAAAATAATTTCAATAAAGAAAAAACAGTAAATTTTTTGTAGTTTATTTACTTTAAAAAATGTAATAAACACTCTGAGAAATACGCTTTAATGTAGAAAAAAATATAGCCTATTAAAATTGTTTCATCCGATCAATTAAAGAAAAAGATTCAACAAATTACATCACTAATTTTTTTAAGCTCAATAATGGAAAATAGGTTTTGATTTTCAAGCTCATATCAGCATATAAAATCTGAACTCAAGTTTGATATTTTATGAACGATATCATTTCCTTTTTTATTCGTTTGTTCGTCAAGATATAAAAGAATACAGCCTTAATTTTTCTATTGATTGGTGGCTTTTTATATTATTATCTTTTTGCTTTAGTCTTTTCCAATTTCAATTAATGATAATGTTTATAACTGCTTTCTGAGAGCTACGATAGACCTCTTCAAATTCAGAATTCCAAAAAATAATTTTAATTCCATTTTAAGCCTTTTATGGAGGACCTCCCCCCCCCCCAAAAAAAAAGAATAACCTAACCTTATCTTTAAAGTATTTGAATAAAATTATACTACAATATGTACTAAACTGTGGTCAATAAAATTTACTCTCAAAGGATATAACATGCTTAATTTCAAGCGGTTGAAATTCTTTCCTTTGATAAAACATAACATTTATTAACTTTCATTACATTTTTTTAAAAAAATAGAATGATATTCTATTAATTTAAGTGCTTAAAAATTGGTTCCAAATTAACACCTTCAACACCTATGCAGAATTACATTAACTTAATAATGTTTGAGCATATGTGATTGAGTTCATGTGACATGAGGACTGGCTTTTTGAGTTAGTCAGCAAAGATTTATCAAATATCCATAGATAAAGTTAATTCATTTCTTAGTTCAGATATAATCCCAATAAAAATTAACTGAATCTATCGTTACCATACAATATACTTTTGTAGAAAATGAGAACAACTCAAGGACTTCTAAAAACGGCAGTTGTAACATAAGAACAGAAAACTGCGAGTGATGATGAATTTCCTGCACGAAGAATTGTCTTCACTATTCATAATACGGTGATTAAAGATTTAAAAAAAATGTCAATTTGAAATATTTTAGTATTTTGCATGATTTTTAAATAGCATTAATACAATGCGAGTGTTCAAAACGTGCAAAGAATTTTAAAATGTTGTTCATTTATGCTTACCAGATACGGGCAGACATATGCATCCATTCAAATTTGTTGTATATCGAGCAGTTGCTTTTCATGGAGATGAAAAAACTTCGTTTGAAAATTTAAATTGTTTTAACTTTTCAAATGATACATATTGTTCTTTTGAAACTGTTTTCTTGGTCCAAAAGTTAATTTTTAAATGGTTAAAGACGAACATACAATTAGGGTGGGATATGAATTTTCTAAATAATATTTTATGTAGGAATATATGTACTGAAGAAGCCTCACGTTTCAGAACAATCCCCAATCCATTTTAGTAACATATTCTAAACACACTAACATTCTATTTTCTGAAAGGGAAACTGATCAAGTAACGAAAGTTTGAATTTTTCTACTGCAGAAATTTTTAGATAATTTTTTCGGTCAGCTCGATGCAAATTTCCCAATCACCCACATTCGCTTGTTTCTCACAAAGAGCAGATTATTTCTATTCAAAATGTTTCATTGCATCATTTGTGAACTCTTTTTGCATGAAAGCATTCAATGTCTAGCTCATCGAATTTTACGAAACGAAAGCAGTTTGGTAGAAATCTTCTGCTGACTTTTTTCGTTTTACATTAATAAAACGTTTATAAAAAGTTCATAAGAATCTTTGCCTTGCTTTTATTTTTTTTAGAAAATATCACATTTCCTATTTATTTCATTTCATACAGTCACGTGCTGAATATTAGTTTTCTAGATTTGATTTGCAGAAATC
>JAPMOR010043056.1:4548-14943 GCA_026543865.1 Argiope aurantia
TTTCACTTCCTCATGTGTTCTATATCTCCTTTCATTTCAAATAGTGTTCTATATCTCCTTTCATTTCAAATAGTGTTCTACATCTCCTTTCATTGCATTTGTGATTAGTTTCTAAATAATTTTTGATTTTTTTTCGGATTTCATCTTTTTAATTCTATTATGAATTGTCTGTGTGTGATTACAAATAAATCACAATGCATTGAAAGAAGTCCTTTTGCTTCGGATTTGCAAATTAACAAGTCGTCAAAAGGAGTCCGTCTGTAACAGTAATATCTGTCAAACTATAATCTGTAACACTAATTAAAGTTTTCTCGAAACAAAGCTAGACAAGAGACGAACAAAAGAGGAAATAAAATTAGGGTCCTTTGTTTTCTTGGAGAATGAAGATGCGAAAACAAATGCTGCATTAAGACATTGTTTTCATTCTTACCTTTTTAAGAGAATGGGACAAGTAAATAAAACTTTATTTCACAGAAAACTACGGCAGCTATGACAAATATTTATTTTCTTATTTCTTTAAACTGTACGTACACACTAGAAGATTTTTTTAAAATTTTAAATTTAAAAACCCAATTTTTACACAGTAGGTCATTAATATATGTTTCAACTCATTTCAGTGAGAAAAAACCATATTACACTAATTAATTAATTAAATAATATTTAATGAGCTAATTAGCCCATTTTTTGAAACAGGATATCCTAAATTATAATTTGTACAGACACACAATTCTAGTTGCAAATTATGTCTAATATCAGTCTTCATGTTGTCTGCCTCAGTCAAGTTATAAAAATATATAGTTTTTTTTTAGAAATTTTTTCATTAACGATGAATAGAAAATACAAGATTTTTTCTGTAATTTTAACTTTTAAATAGCTATTAAAAATGTATTTCTATAAATAGAACTTTGATTGAGGAACAACACATCCACTGTTTCATACAGATTATTTTGATATATAAATAATTGCATTTGGTTAATTTCTTGTTGAGTTATGATTGTTTGAATGAAGCAACATAGTGGAAAAATATCATTCTTCATAAAATGAGTTTAAAAAAACACCGAAACTAGAGTTTTTTAGTGAAAATGCCTCAAGAAAAATACTTATAATTCGAAAAATATTCTGAATATTGACAACATCTTGGTATCCTTTGAAAGCTAAAGAATCAGAGAACATTTTGAAGCAATAAAAAATTATTCGATATTTTGAACGATTTTCGAAGTTTTAAGTGTGTTTGTACACCTTAAATGTTAGAAATTACTGTACTGAAAATGTTAGAATGTAATTTAAATGTTTAAGACAAATTACTGTATTAATAATTATCCATATTTATTCATTGAATCAACACTTTCAATTAAACTTCCTTGATTAATTAAATAAGTACCAAGAAAACTTGATATTTTTTGGACATAATTTGATAAGTCCAGATAGTTTGTTAGAATATAGCACTTTCAAGAACTTCTTGGATTCGTCAAAAACACAAAGGCATCTTGTTATTATACATCAGTCGAATCAGGTGACCAACTGGTTCGCCAAGAATATTAGTTATATCTGATTTCCGATTAATCATTTTTTAAATTTATCTGAAATTAAATCCATGTTATTTTAATTGTCTTAGATAAATTCTGTTTATTATGCGCATGGACATTTCTAATGGAGACTGTCCCATAACATCGTAGTATATTATAAATCTAACAATCAGGTTAATCTATCAACATATTTCGCGATATTGCAATTTCACTTTTTTTATTTATCTTGTAAACAACTCAGATACTAAACATAATACTCCTCCTTTAATATTCAACAATTTTTCAACATCTATTCAATATCAGTTACAGAATTCAGAAAAAAATTTCTTCGCTATCAAATATTTCATTAAATAATGGACTCTTTGAATATTTCAAGGCTATCAATGATATCTATCTTTGGAAATAAAGCAATTTTATTTTAAGTTTTCAGAATTCAACAAAAGTTTACACGACAATTAAATTGGTATAATTAAAAAGAGAATTTTTTTTAATTCTGAAAGGGTGCAAAATGTATTTTTCTGCAATAATATTTCTTGGAGTAATCGCAGAAAAACGCCTTAACTTTTAATTATTGGAATTATAATTAAAATTTCAAAACTCACTAATCTAAGGCTTATATATGGGTAGATGATGTGGGTTAAACGGTCCATCCCACATAGCATCAACACACACATTCATTTATATTATTAGTATATATAGAAACGATTTAGTATATCGATTAATCGTTATTATTGGGTTATAATGAAAGTGCCGGAATTAACAATAGTTTTAATTGTAATAAAATTTTAAAAGTAACATGAACATGTTATGAAGAATTTTATTTAAATAAAATAAGGCACTTAAATCTAAAAATGTAACAAACCGAATAATCTACAATTATTCGATGTAAAAAAACTTCCATACCAAATAATTATATCTTTGCCATAAAATTAGTGTTTATGACAATTAATATGATATAATATTGATAATTAATTTGAATTAATTTAGTAAGGTCCATAAATGCTTGTCCTAATCTACTTTCTTAATCTTCATTTACCATAATTTTTTGTAGCAGCTAAACTCTAGATAAAATGTAATTCATAAATATTTACATTTTATTCATTTGTCACAAAAGCTCGAAATGTTTTATTCCGCATTTTTATTCTCTTAGCTTTTCGGATTTGCTAACTTAATCGGAAAAAATCTTACTTTGCTCTCATCTTTCGATAATTCACCAAGATTTAAGAATTTAGCCTTTCTTATTATTTTCGTATTTTCATTTCCTCAATTTTCTTATACTGCCCAAGTATAAGAAAATTGTGGAAAGCTGGTATTTTCAACTTTTTTATGTACCGTATACAAAAAAAGGTTTCTTGTATTTGTATGCTTCTTCCAATTACACGATTAAAAAAATTCCTGCTGCTTAAAATCCTAGGATTTTTCAGATTTCACAGAAGAAATATGATTAATCTGCTTAAAAAGCCCATTTCTTTGAGTATAAGTTGAACGATAAAAATAATTACCCCCTTGGGAAATTAAAACTCTTTATACGTATCATTAAGTTCAGTCGTTTGATGAAAATATCTACAATAATGAATATTTTTATTAAATATATTCTAATATTTTAAAAAGATATCCGTATTAGTGAATATCTTTATATTCTAATACTTAATAAAATATACCCATATGGAATATCTTCATTAGCGACCAGTTGATTCGCCGGAGATAATGGCTACATTTAATCTCTGTTAAATCATTTAAATATAAATAACTTCATGTTCATGGTTAAGTCAAATTGCCTTTTAATTTAATATCTTTATTAGCAACCAGTTGATTCTTGGGAGATAAAGGTAATATTTAATCTTGGTTAAATTGCTTAGATATAAATAACTTCCTGACTATGGTTAAGTTAAATTTTTAGACCTTAAAGACATAATTTTGGGTTACAAAAATTCTTTTTATTGTGTGCACATGAACGTTTTTTAATGTAGATAAGTATCTTGATATAATAGCGTTATTTAAAATATAATCGTGCCATCCATCTACCCTTTAACTTTCGAGATATTGCTACTTCAGTATTTTATTTATCTTTTGAACTATCCAGTAAATGAACAAAATTCTTTTTCTTTAGCTTTAAACAATGGAAGAAAATCACTCAAACATTTGTTGGAACAATGGAAACGGTTTGAGTTTAAGGGCAACAATGGAAACTAATGACTGTCAAAATTCAGGCAAAAAATAAATTGCCTAAATTTTGGAAAACTGTTTATGGGTATTAAATTAGTATCATTAAAATAATACTAATTTAAAATTCTGAAGAGTTGTAAAATAGAACTTTCGTAAGTTATCACAGAAGTTTTAATTTATATTCTTTTTGACAAAAATATTCCTCCCTTCATCCCATTCCTTCAAACCACAAACTGCATTTATATCCTATTAGCCTTTGCATATTTCATAACTGAAATGTTTAATATAATTTAATTAAATTAAAGGTATAAATAAGGTTAGAATGCTGATTCAACAATTCTTCCTTTATTTTATCTGAAATATAATAAAAAATATTTCTTCCTAAAAGGTTAAAATTTTAACATTTATTCTTACTGTAAGACTTACCTAATGTACCAAATATTTTAGCATTTTTACTTTTTTTAACACCTTTCTTCTTGAATATTAAATTAATTGGAGTTTTTATGTTTAATCTTCTCATTTTTGTATTTTTATCTATTCTTTCATTGTGCATTAAAATAATAAATTGAACAAATTATAAACACAATTGATTTTTCCATTCTCTTTCAAGAATTCACTTCGTATTGTATTTTTAACAACTTTTTTAAGGTATCTCTTCAACTATTTATTCAAAGGATAAAATAAATAAGAAAAATGTTACTTTTATTTCTTTGTTTATAGTATGTTTTCAAATATGTATTCTGTGGCTAAAATATCTTCAGCATTTTTTTAAAAATATTACTATCGTTAAGCCATATGGCAAAATAATTTATTTGGTTAGATCTTTTATAAATAAGAGGATCCATAAAAATGGCAATATTAATTTCACTTTGATATATTGATCTAACTGACATCATAAATCAGTTTTTCTCGATTATTGTTAGATAAACTTAATAACGAACGAACACTTCAATCCTTTATAAATTTGCATCAAATAACGTGAACAATTTCCAGAAACATATATTCAGTTATTAGGAAATATATTTTACCCGGTAACGGTGAGATTTGGCTGCTGCTGGATAGGAGAGATTACATTGGAAAAGTATTTTAAAAAGTAAAGTGGATTTAAAGTTTCAGAATGGCATCATTTTCTTTTTAATAAAAGGCGAATGCCACAAGTCTCAGTGGAAAGTTTATGAAAACTTACAATCCCTCGAAATTTTTGTTTGGTAATAAATAAGAGTTTATAACTCTTGGGCAAACATTTTACATTAGCAATTGTAATAAAATAATAGTGCATAACCAAAATCAGCAATCCGAAAACACCAAGGTTCAAAGGATGGAATATGTCTATTTTATAGGTAAGATCTGGGGAAACAGGTAACTGAGAAGGTCTAGACCAATTTATATAGGTGTGTTGGTATTTACAGGTATTTAGTATTAGCTGAAGAAAATGTGGTTCATATTTTTTGTTGATTATTTTTCCTATATATGATTATACGGATTTTTAGTAGGCAAATAATAGCAATAACACAAACTCGGATATCGCTGAAGAAAGTGGAAAATCTTATGATATTTCTAGTTTTAGAATTAAGCCTAATTTTTACCTTTGCTTCTACGCTAGTTCATAGAAACATAAGTGAATACGTAAATTATTCTTACATTCAATACATATTTTATTATATTCAATGTAAATATTATTAGTTACGTCCAGAATTGTGTAATTAGAATTTGTATCGTTTACATAATTAAAGTTGTACGGATTTGTATTATAGTCAAATTAGTTTGAAGTGATTAGAAGATGGATTTGAAGAGGGTAATATTTACATAATTCGTTTTTTGTTAGAATTTAAATGAAAAGAAAACTTGAAATTATAGAAATATTTGTATAATTAACTGCAATTCTTTATACTATTTGTGCCCCTTGTATAATGTGGTCAATACTAAATGTTTGCTTTTTTTCTGGTGTTAAATTTTATGGGATTCGCTATTGCAATAGTGCATTATGGTAGCCATCACTATATTTATCTGTGTGAAGGACTTATTTTTCTGTTTAATCACCAAAAATTATATGAAAATTTTTAATTAGTTAAATAACATTTTTGGGGCAATTAAAAATTAACGGTTCTACTGAAAATGGTTTTTTTTTACTCAAATTATTATTAATAACTTCGATAGTATTAACTGTCTTTTTTTTAATGCTTTCTGGCGTTTTTATTAAATTTATACAAATGATATATATATATAAGGTACTAAAAATATTGCAAAGTGATTAATGTGAAATGACTTAAAATTTCAGGATTTATATCAATGTTTTTTTCAAAAGAATTACCCATTCATTAATTTACTGTTAATTACACACTGAAATAAATATTATGCACTTAGAAATTTTACACACTTTTACCATTTTTCATTATATAGTCTTAAAATAACTAATGGTATGCATAAACACTAATACAATTAACAGGCATATATATATATATATATATATATATATATATATATATATATATATAATATTGTATTTCATATGATAATATGTATTCTTACAAAGTAGGCATATGTATTATACAAGTACAATACACAACAGCTATTCCCAAGCATATAATATTTTTAAATAAAAAATCAGGTTAACTCTTATCAGTAATAGGTCAGTTTTATTCAATCTTTTTCTGATATTTATACTTAAAAATGAAATTACTTTGTTCTGAAAAATCATTTTTGATGTTTTACTAAGCTCACAGTTGTAGTCAATAATAGATAAAAAGTAGTGAAACGTTTTTACACTATTTTGTTTCTTTTTAAATAATTTTTGAGCCTACATTTAAATCTGTTTTTAGTTACTAAATAGGTTTGTGTTTGGAAACATTTTAAAGAACTTTTTATTTATGTCATAAAAAACAGCTTTTGTTTTTTCCGTTTCTGAAGTTGCCATTGTCTTCATCAGATTTAGAAACAAAAATCGGACCATTCAGTTATTGAAAATTGACAGCTAAAAATTGATCTTATATTTTCTAGAAAGTTTGCCGTGATTTAAAAATATAAATATCAATTTAATAACTTTAAATTAAAAGAAAATAGAAAACAAAATCCGAGACGCCGACGAAACACAAAATCCCAGCATAATGCAGACTGACTTCTATAAGAGCCTCCCACAACTGAAAAGACTACCCGACGTAGTTTGATGTTATTCTAATATGTGTGTGTTTGTTAAATATACTTACTTCATTTTTAAAGCCAGCATCCTTCTAAAATCAAAGTTGTGTAATTTTGAGCTTTAGAATAATTTTAATCAAACTCTTTAGGAAAAATTTGTATATATATTCTTATATTTTTCCTTTGTCTTCAATAGTCTACTTAAACCTTTCGTTTTTCCCAAATATTTGATATTAGGCTTAATATGATGATAGTGTTTATCAAGAATAAATACTCCTTGCTGGGGGAACTTGCAATATTTTAGACTTACAAGAGACTTTCAAGGAAAAAATAAATCTGAGTAGAGAATTGATGAATTATGGAAGCCCACAAATCCTCATTAATAATTATAATTTTTTTAATTATGATACTATTTCAAAAAGAATTTTTTTTGAGAAATATATATATATATTTTACGAGGGTATTACATGCTCCTGTACCACAGTTATGCTTGTGTTTATTCATTCCACATGTATGAAGGGAAGAGCAAAATGCATATACTTTTATGTCGTATTTCAAATTTCTATTTCAATACCTTAAGAGTCTTATGTTCCTCAAACCTAATTTCTATAATTAATTATTAATCCAAACTTTAAAAAAAACATGTATATTCTTATAACATATACATGTATATTAAAGCATGACTTATAAATATTAATATTGCTTGCAGTTCACACTTCAGAACTTGGTAAGATAAATTCGTCGTGGGAGAAATATAAATTTTCCAAATAGATATTTAGTAGTGTTGAACGATTAAATTTAAATGGATATTTCACCATCCGTGAGAGAATGCAGTTTGAAACACTCTAAAATTAATAGCATACACAAACTTAATATTAACTGCTATTAAAAACCGAGTACCAATATTTGTAAAATGCACTAACCAGTAAACTTTCGTGGCGAAAGCTGCAAAGATAATCCGACTGTATATCATCTCGCATGAAAATGAACATCACTTTTGAAATGTAACTTTTTTCTGTCGAAATATTTTTGTTTCTTGCAGGTCTTATAATCGGTATTTATGTCGTTATTATTTTAGAAAACAGGATATTGAAATTTTATTTAATGTTCTATCAGATATTCAAAATACAACGTTTAAATTTTGATCCTTGCTGAAATAGTAGTCGAGTTACAATGCAAATTATTAATCCAAACTTTATTAATCCAAATTATTAATCCAAAATTTCGCTATAATTCCTACGATTGATTCATCAGGTGAAGTTAATTGTTGAAACATTTAAAGATTTAAAAATAATAAAAATAAATTAAATAAAATAAATAACAGCCTTTATTAGAGCACTTGTTTATTATTTTCGGAAGAATATTAATTTCTTGCGTAATACAATCTCTTTATCTTTTTCATATCTGTATATCAGAGATATCTCAAAATTAATTCTTTCAATTTATATGGCATGTATAATATTTATAAAAATAGAACTTCGTCAACGACATTTCGCTTGCGCCTAATTGTGCTAGATTTTTGAAATTTTTTACTTTAGATTTTCTTACTTACAGTATACTATCTTGATATTTTTAGATCTTAACTATCAGTTACGTTTTTATGCCATAATGATAACACATACTAATTAAACGAGAAAAAAATATTCTCAAGATTAAAAATTAGAAAATAATTAAATTGAAAAAATATTCTGATTTGCACTATTGTTTTGATATTGTCATTTAATTCCAATAATAATTTGCATTTTCTCTAGTAGAAATATAAAGCCTTTTAGAATCAGATATTTTCTATATATATTCAAAAATTTTCATTTATTAAAAAAAAATTGTATACAACAATTGGGAAACAAATTTAAAGGAAATATATTCTGCTGAAACTAGAAAGACATTAAAAGTTCTTCAAAAATTTGACATAATTCATATTTAATATGTTTCGCACTTCAAGAAATATTTTGCAGCAGAATACATTTTCAAAATGTTTAATAAAAATATTTCACGGTAATATCCATTTTTATCGTAGCATGCATAGTTAAACAATCATTGCTTCCTGACGACGAGGTGGCACATGATTCTCTGTACCAATAAATATCTGTCTGTATAAAAATGGAAATAAAAACAAGATCAAAATGAAATATTAAAAGAAAGGTATTTTCTCCCTAATTTGAAGAGGCAATCAGCATTCCAGACACGTATAAAGATTTAGAGAAACTAAAAAAAAAGAATTAGTTCCTCAAGAGCCGTAAATGAATTTCTTCACCCGAACATTGCCTATCATTTTTTGAAGAGTAATAACTTCTTGAGCACCATAATATCTCGATTTAAAAGCCGAATAAGTGGCAAGGGATAGTTGAGGATCTAATGGTACTTAAAGTTAGCTCTTAAGGGAGGGTAATTTAATAATAATATGGTTCTCCTTAATGGCATAAGAGCCTTGGCGCAGAGGTGCATTATTACTTATCTAATGCTCTTTAGTTTTCAGAGCAATAGAAAAAAAAGTGGTCTTTTTTTGATTAACTGGAACTGTAGCTGTTATTAAATGCGATGTCTTGATCGTCCTTATTTCCCTGACACAGCGAGATATTTCATTCAAATCCATTTCTTCTTTTCTCTTAAATGTTATGTAATTACTTCTGAATGGAATGTACTTTTCTTAAATGATATGTGTACAATGTTAATAGAAGGAAGCATGTGCTTTCCACTGTAATGATCATCTGCGATATTGAATGTTTAATTTTTAATCAAGCTATTTCTGGCGTAGGAGTACTACAAAAGCGAAATGAAAAGAAAAAAAAAAGGTTTAAGGGATGGTTGAGAGAGTCTTTGACATTCGCCCTTTGCCAGATAAAGCAATGAATATATCTTCCATTTTTTTATTCTACTATTAAAACAAATATTTAAACTTCGAGATAAATGAAGTTTTCTCTTTAAATTATTTTGAAAAGATTTTAAAAATGGAGAATTTCGGAATGAAAATTACAGAACAAATGAAAGATTTTTGGTATATTTACTTGTGCGAATAAATTATTCAGAAAATATAATTTGCGACGTTTTTTCAAATTAAATTAAGAATTATTTTTTGTACACTAATGTCTCTGAGACATGTTATGCATATGTTGGCATTTCAAAATAATTCCCGAAAAATTCTCTTTTAAAAGGTTGTTATGCAATAACTATAAATTAAGATATAAAATATTATTTTATACAAAAGGGAAATCATATCAAACAATATTTTGTATTCATAATTAAACTTTTATTTAGCATGGTTACTTCGAAGCAGCATTCCACAACTCCGGATCTATAACATTAAATAATTTACACAGGTTTGTAAGCATGCTTTTGTACGCATATTTGGATAATAATTAAAATTAATTTCTAAGAATTATTTAAATTAAATTTATTAATTAAAATAAGTTTATAAGAATTATTTAAATTAAATTTATTAATTAAAATAAATGTATAAGAATTATTTAAATTAAATTTATTAATTAAAATAAATTTATAAGAATTATTTAAATTAAATTTATTAATTAAAATAAATTTATAAGAATTATTTAAATTAAATTTATTAATT
>JAPMOR010043099.1:0-30684 GCA_026543865.1 Argiope aurantia
AGAAACAGTCAAGAGCTGGTTCAAATGAAATCGTTTTTTGTGTTCATGATGACAATATTTCATCCATGAAGAGAAAAAAAGTTCATTATTTTTACGTTTTTGAATAATAATATGCAGAAAGGTATTCCAAATTGTTTTCTTTAATTTTTCGAAGCTGAAAATCCTTGAAAACTGTTTCGTTTTATTGTCATTTCTTATATGTTCGTAAGTTTTGTTATTATTTTTGTTTTTCTACAGTAAATATATTGGTATTTAATAAAAAATTATGTAACATGTCTATCACACCGTTTAGTGACCAGAATGATAACGGATACAAGAGTATGAGACGGTGTCCTGTTCTGTAACAATACAATAAAATTATCCGCAAATATTTAAATAAATAAAATTCAATTATGCTGGAGCGGGCGCGCATTTGTCTGCTCCTCTGGGTGCGCCACTTATATTTTCTTAGAGGGACTCGAAAAACTACAACGTATACATGGCAGCGGATGCAAGTTTAGAATTTCAAGAAATGTCACCTTTCGGAAAGAATAAAAACTTCTTGGATATATACATCCTTCTACAAAACTGAAAGCAAGGAGGGACACCACTGAACACGTAGAAAAACAAGAAGAAAAAGTCTTAAAATAATCGCTGGCAGCACATGGAGAATCTCTCAGAAACATAGAATATTTCTTTATAAGACAGTAGTTGAGAGAATGCTAGAACCTGGTTCCTCAGTGTGGTGTCTAAGACCAGCATACAGGATGAAGAGGAAACTCTCTTATATTCAGAGACCATTTTTTCTCTATATTTCGGCTGCATAACGGACAACCCAACGGCAGCGTAACAAACCATACTCGTCATTCCACCCCTGCATATACCATTACAATTTGAAGTCAGACTAACTTCAATATTTCGTTTAAAATTGCCTCTTGCACATAATATAATAGAGATCCAACCAGAAGAGTTAGAGAAGAAAACATGTAGTAGTAAAAGCGCATGCAGTAGTCGCATAGGTAATGAAAAAGCAGATCAATTGGCGAAGGACGCAACGCGAAATGGGGCAATTTTATATGCAAATGAAACTTCCTAAACCACATATAAAAGACATCCTCCTGAAAAATATTCTACAAAGATATTGGAACACTGGTGATACAGGCAGAAAAAATATTAACATCCTGCCCTCAGTCAGTCAATCTTTATTCCACTAACTGGATCAGAGAGGATATTATTTTCTTCACAGAAGGCAACCCTTTACTAGCCTCAAAAGGTTCAATCTATCGGAGAGTGATCAAAACAGTTGTGGTGAGATTGGCACGGCACTTCATTATGCCACGGAATGCATCGTCACAATCTCTTGGCATATGAAAAAACCATCACCAAGTCTTGGACAAGAATGGCTGAAAAGAGTCGCCAACAGCTTCCTCTCCGGGCAAAAAATTCATAGGATAAATCCATTTATCAGTGAAAAGATATTTTCTTTTACCTTCCTAGCTTTCAGCATCAAGGACTAAAACACTAAAGGACTAAACTTCCACACAAGCACTAAAGGGAAAAAAGAAAAAAGCCCCAGTCTCTTCCCTTACATATGAATTCACAAATATCTTTCAAATAGAGATTCTCTTTGGTACCTTTAACTAAATTATTTTAAACTGCATCCTCATGCACTATGTTACGATAACAAGTACAATAATCACATAATTCATTTGTTGTTTTTTTCATGCATAATATTTTTCTGTATATCATTACCACAGATAATTTTTCTGTCATTTTCCAAAGTAGAAAGTCGTTGTAAACGATTTCATATTATAATCATTTCTTATACCTTTGTAAATTCTGTACATCGTTATTTTTCTTTTTCTTCTGTAAATATTCTGGTATTTAATAAAATTCCCTTAACATGCTCATCAAATCGTTCATTGACCAGAATGGTTACGGATACGGGGACATGAGACGTCGTTCTGCTCTTTCACTTTGTTATCTACTATCGAATTTTTTAAAAAAAATTAGTGTAGATGAAAATTATTTGAAAAAAAAACTTAAGTATTTTGATAAAAAAATTAACTATGCTAATTAACTCGATTGATAATTCATATCTCAGAGCATTTCCAATTATGAATTTCGCGGATGTTTTCTTTTCCATTTACGAAATTATAAAAATAGAAGTGTAATTGTCAAAGAATTCGAAATCGAGACTGACGAATATTCGCGCTGTAGACTTCCTCGAAATTCGAAAACACAATTTTTGAAAAATGTCTGACATATCAGAAAGGCTTTGAACTAGATGTATGAAATTTAGTGCGTGGTCTTTACAGCGAGTTTGTAAATCTCTATGAAATTCTGCGCTAAACCCATTCAGAGGAAATCTGTTCGTGTGTCTAATAACACTTTTAATGATTTACCTTGCACAGCCTCAACAGCAAAGTCCTTAAAGAATTAAATTATTTCGAAGTGTTATTTCCTTTTAAAAAAATTCTAAAGCGGAAAATTTTATAACTTGGATTTTTTTTTAATTAATAGAATATATTCTTCCATTGTTAATAGAATATATAATTCTTTGAGACAAAAAAAAGTTGTCACTGTGCATTCTAGTTCGAAATAAGGAAGGAATATAAAATTTCCTTATTTCTTTTTGTATACAATAAAATTCATTATTTTATAAATAGGTTAGAGTGATTTTTTATTCGAGTCGTTTTATTTATTTGAATCCGTTGCCTTTTTTTACATTCTCATAACGAAGTATAGATAAAATATTAAAATCATCAAAAAATTCCAAATGGAAATTTCGACGAATCTGCACGTTTCAGATATTCGAGTTCGAATTGCAGATTTTTAGCATCATGCCTGTCTATAACAAAGATTTTCAAAAACTCTTTGAGCTAGATGGATTAAATTTGGTTTATTATTTCAAATTGTAGATTTTTAACAAATTTTGAGCAAAATCGGTTCAAAAGAAGTCTGTCCGGCTGTTCAAATAAGTTAACAAAATAAATAAAAAAATGGAGAGATCTTGATGGACAAAATTTAATACGCAAATTTAACATCTATATTATAGACACCTATCAAATTTTGAACTTAATCTAAAAATGGGTGGGTTTGCCACCTGTCTGTACTGTCAGAAACATGTAAAAACGATGAGTAAAAAATGCAGTGAGTTAATTAGATCAAAATTGGTACAGCCATCAACAACAAAAACAATGGAATATATCTAACTTTGTTATTTATTATCGAATCTTTACAAAATTCCGATGGAAATGGTCTAAAGGGATAGGTTTGTTGAGGTAGATAAACAGATTAATCGAATTAATTATCCTATTTAATTAACTCTCTTGAACTTACCTAACAACTCGAATTATCTTAACTTATCTCAAAGATTTTTTACAAACCGGAAAGCGATTTTTTTTTAATAATTCGATTCAGTCGATCTTTTTGTGCATGTGTATAATATCTCGTTCCGAAATTCGTAGCAGTTCTTGAGATACGCTTTCTTTTCTTTCCTGGATATTCTGCCCAAAAGAGCCAAGCCACCGGGGAGCGTATACTAAGCAAATCCCGGCTTGTCAAAGGCAAATTTCACGTTTTTATTCACAGAAATTTCGGAAGAATAAACGCGCTTCGGATTTATCCTTAATACGAGTATTATCTTTCACAATATTTTTTTTTGTTTTTATTTAAATATTGAAACTTTTCCATTACTTTTGAAATGAATTCATCATTTATCCCTTTTAGTTTATCCAGTCCTAACAATTAACATTCATTTTCATTTTTGTATCAATGTTTAACCCATTTTTTTAATCGCCGATTCCTTATATGTGAATACTGTAAAGACGTTTAAGCCAAAGATATGATCGATGTTTATTAAAGAGAGGTAACTTTATTTTCAGGCGGAAAGGATTTTTGGATAGAAGTCATTCAGAATCATATTTCATTATAATAAAAATGTTACAAGTATAATTTTCACATAGAATTTAACAATACTTTTATTATATCAGACTCGCAACAAATGTTAAATATGTAATCCTTTATCCATTGATTAATAATAAAATTTCAAATTACGAATGTATTACGTCAGTGAACGTTCATTATCGGTATGAAATTCCACTTGTATAATTCTAAAATTGCACGACATTTATTTAGAGTAATGAAACAATATTTGAAATAAACTTTTTTTTACTTGCCGGTATAATAGTTATAAAGGTTAAAGAGTTCTTGTCTTTAAATAAACTAACCATTAGCTCTCTGCGAATTTTCGCATTTCAGACTACTCTGAATCCGAAAGAAAAAGCATATTTGTATTCCATTCGCCAGTCTGTATGCATGCCAAATCAAAACTGGAACGTGCAGGAAGGACTAAATTAGGTGTACGTTTTACACATCAAATTGAATAAAATTTTAAATGAAATCATTTAAAAGAATATCTTACTACATAAATCTATGCAAATAAATAAAAAAATTTAGATAAGTGCAAAGTTTAATCATCAGACTTGTTAATCTGTGTCAAATATAAAATTCCAGACCCGTTCGAAAACGATTAGATTAATTATGGCACGTACACTTTTCGTTATCGAGCTTTTGACTCAATCAGGAGGAGTCTCAAAAGGTATACTCGAATGAATGCAATAAACGAAGAAGATTAACAGAAGCATATTTTTATAGCATACGGAAAAAGTTGTAGAGCTAAAAAGTAGTCAGTTTCCTTTAGCCCATCAAGAATTTTCAAGTCCTTTATAACATTAATATTTATAAACTGAGATAGATGAGAATTATGAGAACCCCTCATTGACACATTAAAAAATAGTACTATAAAGAGCTACTATAAGAATGACAAAGAGATCGACATTTTTCTGCTACGCAACGGCTGATGCAATCAAGACAAATAGAAACGAGTTGAACCGAGCACATTATGCTATAAATTCTCGAACTAAAGGGACAAACACGGTTGCCATTCAAATCTGGAAAAAAATTCCCTGTGTTTTCCTTATCTGCATATGCAATACAAGAGGAAATGCGCAAAACAGAATGCCTAATATGCAATGGAATAATACTCCATAATTTTGATGAATGGGAAAAGGAAAAAAAAGCAACAATTTAACATTACTCGAAGTAATACATTAAAAAGTTTCAATTTACATACAGAAAAAAAAAACGATTGCTCTTTATACATTGCTTAGAATTTAACAAGACACACTTTACATATTAAGGGCGGATATTAATTACCTTTAGTGTTCTTTAACTGTAACTAACACAGAATTAAAGTCTTGGATTAAATAAATTAAAAAATAACGTATTTGCTCTCATGATGATACTTGTCACTTTATGATCTAAACAAAAAGCATTAGAAAGCAAGATTATTATTTTTGCCATTTCAAATATTTGCGCATCCATCTCTGCAGCTGTTGCAGATTTTTCGGTCATTAGTTTCACTTTTTCGTCTTTTGTAACAATTTCATTTGTAAGGCTGCTTTGTGTTTGTTGGATTGCTTTTTTCCCTTTCCCTGCATTTTTTCTGATTTTCTAAAACTGCCAAGTAACTCACGAGGGCTAATTTAGTATACAGAAATAATTTTTTTTTTAAATTGGAAGATTTAAAACACCTCCATACAAATGATGACATGCATAAATTTTTAGACCTGTTAAAGAGTCCTCTTTCATATTTTCAATAAGCATATGCTTATTGATACTAAATCCACTTTTCGCAGTCGCATTGTCATGTGACAGCACAAGATTTATTTTTACAACTTCCGAAATATAGGAAATTATTTTAACACGGGAAAATATTAGTGTAGAAATCATCTAAACGAAATTTTTCATTAAATGAATCAAGCTGTTCTTTGATTCACTTTTTAATTCACTCGGAAAAATTTCCATTTCGATCTTCACACGTTTTGAATATGACGGGGAAATTTGTGCTTAGAAATAAAGAAGTTGAAGCAAATCACCCATTCATTTTTTCCCATAATAATGCATTTCTCTTCAATAACTGTGGAATTGAACAAGATGCAAGTTTTAAAACCAAAACATTTCTCGACATATATTCAAATACTATTATTATTATTTAGTATTCTTCACCGATATAAATCACTCTGTTAAACAGTCTCTTTTGTCAGCTTCAACAGCTCCATTAGCAATGAAATAGCTTATATCACTATTTGTATCACTATTATTTGAAGAAACTGATCAAGCCCCCCCCCCCCCTCCCACGTGTCGTTTCCATCGACATCAAATATCTGAAAATACGATAAAATAAAAAACAATATAGAGTTGTTCACCCACCTTTTTTTTTTGTTGTTGTTGTTAATGGCTGTACAAAATTTTGTGACTGCGAGCGTAGTTTTGCATCAAATTTTGGTTTCGATCGGTTGAAAAAAACGCGTCTAAAACACGAATTTTATTTACGGATACTATATACCGCCAGCCAGGGTCAAATCGCCAAATAACTCGCCAAGGATTACATGATGCATTCAGTACAAATTTTAAATTCATGTCAATAATTCGAAACTGTTTTTTAATGCCAGGCATTTCATGTAAATTTATAATAGTTTTTCTTCCAAAAATTAAATTTTAATTTGAGAATTAAGAATATAAACAGTTATTTTTGCATAAAAATGAAAACATTAAAATTTTTGTAAGTTTAAAATTTATTTTAAAATAATTTTAAAAGTAAAAACCACAAGCCTAGGATCAAACCCAGATCTCATGAACGCTGTACCGAGTGTGCTACCCAATCGCTCAGCACTGGTGACTTTATTAGTATATAAGCTATACTAAAAATTTGAGGTATTAAAAATTTAAATGATCAAAAGAATAAGTAAATATGAAGATTCTAAGTCACCGAAAGAAAGGTTCATTTCCCGAAGATAATTCAACAGATTAACATAATCTGGTTAAAAGAACAGTATAAGGACGATATTAGCGATGATGAAACATATCATCATTTCAAAAATTTAGGGAAATAAATTTTAAAAATGTAAACTTTTTCATATGCATAGACAAAACTTTGTAATAGCATTTGACCAGGAAAATTCACTGGAATTTCCTGTGTTTAGGACCTTGAAGTTAAAAAGGACAAAATCTTGTTCACTTGCTTGTGAAAATAGAAATTAAACAATGGTATGAGTTAGAGCGATAAAATTTCACCAAAAAGTGTAATCTATACTTATAATAAAGTTCAATGTGTGTGTGTCTGTGTGTGTGTGTACAGGCTCTACAGGCTAGACCGCTCGATCTACAGCTAGCAAATTTGGCATGTGTATACTTTGGAGGCCGAGAATGTACACATCGGAGCGATTTTTTGAATTTTTAATTAGAATTTTAATTAATTAAAAATTAAGCGAAATTTCAGTGTTTTGTCGCTATAACTTCTGAAAATATTACAGCACAAAATTAATTTTTTCATCGAGTTAAAGTTCAAAAAATTATCTTTTTAATTGTACCAATGTTTTAACTTATAAATTAAGTTTCGATTTTTAACGAATTTAAAAAAAATATTTTAACCATATTTTTCAACATTATATTTCGCACAAAATAAGAATATTTAATCTGCACGAGTACATCAATGGAAAAAAAATAGTTTTTATCCACACGTTACCATTAAATTTACAAAAGCTATGATTAAAAAAATAATTGCTACTGCAAATTAGATCTAGAAAAATGCCATTTTCAGCACGTTACTGTATGAAATGAAATAAATAGGACATGTGATATTTTCTAAATGAAAGACAAGTTTTCTATGATCATTAGCAATATCTATATTATTAATTCAATAATTCTTCCGATCCCGAAGTAAAGACTTTACCACTAAGACATCGTGGCCCATTAATTTCAAAATTCAGCAGCATATTTGGCAGAAGGATCTTAAGTCGTAGATTATACAGAATGCATAATGTTGTATAAATTCATATTTCGTTATGTTTAATGTCTGACTAAGCCTTGAATATATATTATATATCGACTTACCGTCTTCACCGAAATAAACAATTCTCTAAAATTAAATGTGTATTAATTTGTGTGTTTAGGATATTTTTCAAATCATACAGGGGAAAAATCATTTTAACATATTGAGTATTAATAAATCTTCAAACTAATCAAAACCTTCCTCCAGTTGGAAACAACTTGTAAAAAATTGGAATCGATTTAAATAAAATTCGTTAGACACGATTAATCTCACTAAATTTCATTTGTTGCCTTCAGAATTGAGTAGAGACCTTCATACTCACCTTATGATTGGAACATTTTAAATATTGAAGCTAAAGCTTAAAAGCTTGAAGCTTAAAAACACACAATATAAATATTACTTACCTTCAAAACGGGGGGGGGGATTGTGCACGAACTACATTTCACAATTAATACACGAAGAATTTGTAACAGAATCACATTCTCAAATATACAATGCAAACATGACTTTTTAACGCAGTTAACGAACTGCACATGTGTAAGCATAAGGATAGTTCTCCTTCTAAACAATGTCACGGTCCTACTTGTGTCGCTCCACCGTTCTTCTCGTGTCGTTGGTGTGGATTCCATTCGACGCGACATTCCTCAGGGAGAGATGCACCGATCCCTCATTGCTGGTCAAGCAACGACTTCTGCAACGCGGTTTACCAAGTGGGAAAGGTTGAGAATTTGATATTGCACTTAATTTGGAAATTAGAACGATATATATTTTCATAACAACCTATTCCTTATAGTCCATTACATAGCAGCTTACTTTAGTGATTGGTATACATGTAAAAGTATGGAATACCCATCAGCGGCAAGTGTAAGGCAAGACGTAAAAGCCATGCAGATTTCCAAAATAGATTAAAACTAAATCACTAACATTCGACTGGACAATGAATTTTGGTGCAAATCCTCTCCTTAGGTATTTATTAGCATTGATGGTAGGGGGGAGGGGCGTTTACTTTATTTGCCTCAGAGAAATGTAAAATTCATTGGGGAGAATCAATACTTTGAAATTCTTAAAACATTTTTTAAGAGCTTACTGTTCCTTCAGATCTGTCGTAAAATCCCCCTACATCATGAAGGATAGCCATGCCACTGATGGGTCTATGTCAACAGAAGGGAAAAAAATCCTCAACAAAGGAATGAGATAGCCCTATTATAATGACAAAAGTTTCAAATTTTGAAGGAACTCGCAACATTTTTTTGTAATCATTCCACACATTTACTCCGCCACATTCTCGTGTATTTATAAATGATTCAATCATTGCATAGCGGAACTTATTGGAAATGGGCAAAATGTGTGCCATCAATTAGCCCCTTGAAATTCTCAGGATTTTTTTAAATATAATAGGGTTTCAGAATAACACAGTTTGATGAATCTGAAAAACAAAAGGCCAAAAGATCAAACGATACAGGAAACAGCTTATCCAGTACTCATTTCTTCCACTTGCCCACCCCATGCGCTAATATGTTTGAGTAAAATGGCATCATAATTGTTATCATAATTTATTCAGGTAAAAGCTGTTCCATCAGGAAACTAATATTTTGATGTAATCCAAAATAAGGCAATAACAAAATCTAAGAAAATCGATTTTCTCACATTCAGTTAACAGTTCTAGTTTTATTTTCGATATTTAAGAAGAAAGAAAAAACCTCATGAATAAATAAGAAAGAAGAGAAACTAAAATAATAGGTTTTACAACACCCTAGTTAAATGCGCTGATAAATACCAATTTGAATTTGTTTTTTCACATTTCCAATGCCTACCATGTTTTTTTATTGTATCTCCGTTTCTAAATCGACGTTTCCCTTGTAAATATTACAATTCTAAATCTGGCGGTTAAGAAGGTACAATGAACAGACTACTTTTTTTGTTCTAACATTTTCGTTTAACTTTAAAAGAAATTTATTCAACACATCGAAAATTTCATCCCATGATAGGAATTTGAAAATAATTTTATATCATTTAATTATAATGTAGTCGTATATTTTAACATCCGAAAGTTGATAGAATTCAACTTTTCTTTGTACTGATAAAAAGCTAAACATGAGAACACTCAAAGAATTAACTAAAGGGTCTAAAAAATAAGTGACATTAGGGTTTTAATTGGATTTCGGAAATAACACAGAAATAATTCAAGGACTTTTGAACTTCAAAGCAAAAAATATGCCGCTCAAGTTAGTTTAATGGGAAACACTTGAAGACCTAATAAGTTCTTTGCTTTCAACTTAGTCGTAACTTTCGTAAAATAATTCAATTTTTACTTAATATTCATTGCTTATAGTTATTCAACCGCTCGCGTTAAATAAATTTGCTTTATCAGTTTTTCGTTGCTATCTAAGTAAACGAAAATGTTTCAGAACCGAATGTTTTCAGATGTTGATGGAATCCTGATTTTAACTGCCTTTATCAGCAAAAACGCTTATGAAATCTGTGCGAACCACAAGGCATAATTTACGTAATCTCCTTGCAAATGCGAAAGTAGCATTTTTAAGTAGAATAAAAGGAGAGTTAATTCATTACATGATTGCCGAAATGAGGATGCATCCACGATGACAGATCGTTTGCAGGTGGTTATGTTCACCGACCTGGGCCCGGGAAAGTTTGCTTCAAAAGGTGAAAGGCAAAGATTTAGAGAGTTTTTAGGATGTGAAACAAAAGCGCATTGAGAGAGAAGCTTAGTTGAGTTTGTATTGAGAATTTAAAAATGAATAAGGGCAGAGAGGTATTGTACCTTGTTTCTTGGCACAGCCTCGGGATTTGAAATTGATATGTATAAGAAAAACTCGCAATGGTTCAAGTGTGTTTTGTCATTTAAAATAATTCTTGATAGCATGAACTCACACAGAAAAGAATAAAAGTTCCACTACATAGTATAAATAAATTCGTCCATTCTAGATATCAGTAGCGCACATAAGTATGTGTAGATCAAAAGAGGCAGTCAACACGTTACATGTGTCTACAAGAAAAAAATTTCAATGACAAATTTAATATTTATTGCTGAATAATCTTTTAAGTCATATGACTGAAATAGTAAAATTCCCTATTCTGTTTCTATCAAGATTTTCTTAACAATTATTTTCATAAGAAGTTGCAGGTATCCGAACATTATTTGTTATCTTAGAAACTGAAACGGTAAGGAGACGGACGTTAAAGTCTCTCTCAAATTATAATATTTCATTTATTTCCGTGGTCCAAAAATGCAATTTAATTTGGAAGATAATGAATATACTGATTTTTAATTTGAACTCTTAACTATTCACTTCAAATCAAGATATGAAATGAATTGCGCAGCTGTATTTCATAAAAACAAAAGAAATTGCAATTCTTCATATGTCGAGAGAATTGCATTTATGGCGCAGAGAGCAAGAAATTTGTACATTTTTTTATCACACGGAAAAGATTATTGCTACATTACCTCCAAATGTATTGATGATAAAGTAAAAATTGGCATATCATTATTTCTTGGAATATTTGTTGCAAATGTTTTCTAATTTAGTTTACTCGAACATCTTAGAGAACCACAGAAAAGAAGAAAGCACCTGAATTGTGAAATAAGTGAGAATCAATTTCTTTTCTCGAAACTCGGACATGATTTCAGAATTTTTAGAAGTGAAAACTTGAAAGTCGGAATTTTTTTTGTATGTGCCAATTTAAATATCATAAGAAATCATTATTACAAAAAAGAAATAGAAACGATGAATCTTGAGCTCAAAAGCGTGATCCTTTTAAATAACACAGCCAAATCTCCAATTCAGTAAAGTTTATTAAACAACGAAATTTCTTCAAGTACTTTGACATAGAAAGATATGCTCATATAAATTATTTTTCATAATACGAAAGAAATTCTATGCAACAAAGTATTATCCACCGTCTTTCCATCCAACTTTCCGTGAACTTTCATTTGTCGAAGTTCCAGCAAAATCATCAACCTCATCACCTGATTAAAAACGCCAGCACAAAAAATACATGGGAAATGTTGAAAGCACAGAACAGTACAACTTTCTCCACGTTCATGAAAACATTGCGACTGTTAGATGTCCTACAGAGCATGAAATATTTCAAATGCAATGAAAATGCACAGTGAGCAAAGTTAATAATGAAGAGGTTATTAATGATGTTAACAAGAAGAGATGCTAATGACATCTGATGCAATGTGAGGCCGATTAATTTCGAAAAAATGTTAAATTTTCAATCTTTATAAAAAGTGAATTTTCTTATAAAAATGCCCTTTAATAAATTTGTACAAAGCAGGGTTAAAAACTTTTTATACAGGGCGAGATATGCATTAAAGTCAAAGTATCTTTCGATTTTTCTCTTTTTGATAAAAATTCAAAATTTAGGCTTAACGAATTTTTTTTATAGCGATGAATGTTCAATATGATGATCACTTTTATAAACTGAACCAACATAAAAGTCATTTCGTATTAAACAGTTTGTAATCTCACGATTAACACCGACACTTTTTCTGTCAAAGATTCAATCAGATCTTACTAATATATTGCCTAATGACAATACTATTAACAGTTTTGTCGAAAATAGAACTTTTTCTTAGAGCAACACCAAAGAAAAGTTCCAATCCCTTTCTTCGTCGCTTAACTACAAATTCGTATAAATGAAAATAGTTATTTATAATTTTAATCAATTTTTTCAATTTGTTACAATGTTAGTCTATTTTTTTTCTGCATTGCTAAAGATAAATGACCAGAACTTCAAATACAGCAGCCTATCATGAAATGGGTTAAAAATTTCACTGACATATTTTATATAATTCCCGTGAAATGTTAAGGAATCTTCTATTAGTCCTGATATTTTTAATATCCTCAAAATATTTATTGGATTTAAATTTTTAATATGATTTTTAATGTTTTAATGACTAAATATTTGCATTTTTGAATTCTTTGATTTCATCTCAAGAAGCCCTAACTGGAGTTCCCCAAATGCAAGCATAAGAAAATAAATGAACAACTTTCGTCCGCACATAGCATGACCGCTGGAGGTAATTTTATGTCATATGAAAAATTTATAATTCTGCACATCAGATAATTATAAGTTCACTAAACCACAAAGTTTAGGCTTTAACAAGAAAATTAAAATATTCTAGGAATATTTCATTAAACGCTTTTGCAAATATTACAATATAAAAAAAAACCCTTATTAAAAATCGGGAACTGATCGACTTGATAAATGTGAGTTATTTGGTAAAAGGAGATGAATTCCAATCAGGTTTATGACTTTATGCAAATCTTCGCATCATTAGAAATTTAAGACTTCAAAATGTAAGTGCAGTCGCAATCTAGAAATAAGAAAATATTCTGCTAATCCACATTTTATGTAAAATTTAAAAACTGAAGAAATAACAGAATTTTAAAAAAAAAATGCTAATACTACGCATCCAAAACTGATATTAAATGAAACCTACTTTTACGCACGAAAGTCTTGCAAAAGAAATCACCGGTCACGCTTTCAGAATTTCTGAAGTAGCATTTTATTTCTAGGTTTGGAGTAACTCATTTATTAGCTTAGAAAATATTCACTTCACATGTGTGGATAAAATCATGCAATCAAAATATCAAGCGTCAGCGCAGCCTGCCTCATTGTTCTTAGGATTGGACTGAAAGAGAGAAATTTCATTTATTTATTTCGAGCAGTGGAATTTTTTTAAAATATTTCCTCGCACTTGCTAATACAGAATATTATCATTTTAGTCAAATTACTTTGCTCTCTCCTGGAAAAAGTCATTTATTTCCAAGACTAAAAGAAAATTTCATTTTTTAATTTTTTCTCACAATTTCACTTTTAAATGTGCTTCTATTCAGGGTGGGGGACCGCCATATGAGCAATCCTCAGTTCGCTTGTAGATGTTTTTGAACTTGTCACCTTAATACAACCCAATCTAGGTATTTGAATTAGGATAACACAAGCTTTCTGCCAGCAGATTTTGATCTTGTGTTCGCAATGCTATCGGAATCCAGCGAGAAGTATTAATTGGAAAGATAAATAAAGAATTGCTCTCTCTCTCTCTCTCTCTCTCTCTCTCAGCCGGCATTATTTGCAATTATGTTTTAATTTAAATTTTCGATTGTTGCAAATAATTGTTTTAGTTATTTGTTGCCCATTGGTGCCTTATGATTTAGAGACACTATACACCCCCATCCACATGCCTTATAATGTCGAAGCTAATAAAATTGAAGGGACATGATTTATTTTTCTCGCAGCTTTATCATTTTGTATGCCATTTTCTAACAGAGAAAAATATAAATTGTATATTTTCTCTTATTTAAGTACCACTGCTTGTATGAATGTAAAAATGCAAGGGTAACATCTCATTATAAACAGAACAATCCTAACAAAATAATATTATAAAAGAATACAATTATTTATTATCTGAGAAATCTTTCTCTAAATATCTCTATTAATTCTGATTAACTTATTTATTTAGTTGCTTAAACATAATGGATAATAAACATTCGAACTAAATGAAAGCGTTAATTTTTCGTTTTAATCCTGAGAACAAGTTAAATGGCGAAAAGTGCTGCTGGATGCATGCGGTCTTATAGGTCTCCATTTTTAAGTGTTAAAACACAAACGTCTGCTAGTTAAATAGTATAAAAAAGTGCTTTTTTTTTCCTGTGTAAAAAGTTATTTTTCTACTTTTATTTTCATTTTTTACAGAATTCTGCATTTATATTGCTAATTCAAGTATACTGAAATCTTTTCAAAAATGTATAGAAGATCTTTTTTATTATAACACGTTTCGAGGGAAATTAACATGTAAAGTTTCAAAATAACTATACCACGTCAGACAATATGAACTGAGCTAAGAAATATTAAATCGAGCATATAATTGTGTCACACCTAACTCTTCTCTTTTGGGATGTCATAACAAACTCGCAGGTGTTCTACTCAATTTATTTTTCCGGTATTTGTTGTGTAGAATATATTCTGTATAAATATATTTCAAAATTCGAATATTTAATATTGAAAAATTGACTACTGGGCAAAATTAAAAGATATATTATTTTGCTTAAATGCTAATCTCATTTTAAAGCAAAAACAACGAGAGAATTGGTATGCTTTATACATTTAAAAAAACACTTATCCAACGAGCAGGATATAAAAAATATTGCCAATAACTGAAAAGATTTGCTTAGACATTATTCTTCGAATTAAACTCACGAGTACATAAAAAAATGAAATTCTTTTATAACTGTTCTGAAAAATTAGTTTAACTTTATTCCAAATTTACAAAAAAAGATGCTAAAATATTTTTTTATATTTTAATTTCCTCAAAACCAGCTGCTTAATTGATAAAAATATTTTTTTTAACTTTCACCCTGACCACAAGAATATTATATATTTAGATGTTTCAAATTCCTTTAAAAATTTCTGGTAGCTTTAAAACATATCTTAAGTAGCCATGAAATTTTCTTGAAACTTGCCCAAAGCTGCATACATATAACTCATATTTGTAAAAAAGGAATAAAATTCAACTTATGTCATTTCAAAAATTATCGTTTAGTAAAATGGCTCTAAAATATTTCAGAAAACACTTTTCAACAAAATACTTTTCAAATTTACACCATATTTAAGCACTGAATAATATGGTTACGGAAACTCTTCAATACGAGGCTTTATTCTTCGAAAAGCCACACATAATAATAAATATTTTAATTAGAAAAGACTGACAATCTTTTACAAGTTCAAATAAAATCTCATTCATTTAATGTAATATAGACAGAATAAAAAAAAAGTTTAATCATCTGCCAATGAATCATTAAATTATTCAGCAGTTTGTTTTTTCTTAGTTAGGGCTATAGTTAATATTTTTAAAGATAATTGCTTGTTTATAGAATAAAGGAAAATCGTTCTTGTTAAAGTGTTTAACTCAAAATTTTGAACAAGGTTATATTGCAGTGTCAGAAAAGTTTGCATTAGAAATAATACATTCATACATTAATATACTACAAAAAATGTGGGCAAAGAATCGAAATCCTAAAAAAATGTTAGTATATGCTAAATTTTATACTTTTAGCATGAAAACATTCTCATTTACAGAACAAATATTCTATATGGTGTATTTTTCATCAATCACCAATTATATCATTTAAAAGAAAGATGCGATCATAACAGAACACTTCATTTTGCGTTCTACTATTTGCAATACAGGAATATTTAAATAGGCAAATTTAAAACTATTTGAGATATATCATCCTACCACACGAAATATCATAAGCTCAATTCATTAAGCTATTGATATAGAACACCAACTAGTTCTTTCACACGAATGTATATTTAATCGATAATTCAAAACAATACGTAATTATAACTAATGCATTCTTCTCACTTTTTTTGACTGCGAGTGGAAATTAACCCTTACTTTAATACTGCGTCAGCAAAATTTACTGCTTAAAAAATTAAGTTTTTCACGAGTACTTTGCAATGCCATTAAGGCTTTATCAAGTTTTTCACAGGACACTTATTACAGGTTTCAGTTAAGTGATACATAGAATATGAAGCATTCACAAAGGTTTGAGAGGTATAACCATTCTACATGTTTCTAAACTCTAATGTTTAAAGACTTATACCGAATCCGGTTTCTATAAAAATTTGTCATTGCAAGATCCAAATTCAGTTTTGATCATTTTCAGTTTAATGTATTCGACCCATTACGTAGTGAATTTATTTTAATGAATAATAATCGAGGATCTTAAGAGAATTCGCCTGATGAATAAATGCTGTTCAACATGCATGCATTCACAGGACATTTGATGGCCCGATAAATAATAATTTAAGGATAAAGAGTGCAAAAAGAGTCATTATCAAAACTGTTTCTTCCCTAACGGTATAATAATTCCAGATATTTTTCTTTCGGTGATAACTCATTATAAAGTGCAACTGGTTCGTAGAAAACAGAAGTTTATGATTTTACCACTTTAAGAACGAATACCAGCGGCTGTGCTATTTAGTTTTTTTTTATGTAAATACAAAAATTGCACTTTTATTTTTTGATGAAGTCAGGTTGCTCAAATAGCTAGTCTTTAGAATGAAATCTATACACTACATTTATAAAAAAAAAGTTACTTTACAAAATTGTTAAATTCAGTGTTACAAATATAGCCTTAGCATTTATATAAACAAAAAAAATTACAATGAAATGAATGACTATTTTTTAATTCAATCATTTTTCTTAGAAGTTCTAATATTATTACACTTCTCATTACTTTGTATAGCTATTAAGGGAATCAACGTTTCTAAATGCACTAAAATAAGCAAGGTATAAATTCAGATTTGTTAACATTTGTTGTTACTTTCTTAAATATACGCTTGAAAGTGGCGTTTAAAGAATGAAGCAAATTATGACTCCAAATTTTTTTTCCCCAAATGAAAAAACTGACTGCCATCACACAGAAATCTAGAAGCAAACAACATGTTTGAACTTTCACTCTTAAATATCGTGAAAGTGTCGGCGAATAAAAAAATTAAAGAAAGATATTATTAATTTTGTAAGAATACATTACTTATATAACATGGATAAAAGTAATTTGAATTATATTTTTAAAAAAAGTATAGAAATATTAATTCTGAATTACTGTAATAAATTCTTTTATTTCTAGCTAAGGCAAGGAAATTCATTCCATTTTTAAAGTTCCTTAATAAGACTTAAAAATTAATTTATAATATATATCTTGGGATAGTTTGAAAATTTCTAAGGCAGTCAATTTTTTTAAGAGTTAAATTTTTAACCTTTATATATATAAAACACTTTTTCTTAATATAGAATACATGACAAATCAAATTTTTAAATTTGAAAGTCGCACAATTAATAAACAACATATCAAAATAATTTATAAAAAAATTCATATAATTTACAGAGCTTCTGTATTTATCATTCTTTTTTTTCATCGTTTTTTATTGCTTTATTATTTTTTTTTTCATTATTTTTTCTTTTTATTATTTTTTTATTTTTTTCGTTTTATTATTTTTTTCATTGTTTCATTATTATTTTTTTCTTTTTACTACTTTTCATTTAACAAACAAAATATTAATATGGAATTTTACAAAATGAAAGCTCTTCTTCAGCAATATATTTAACAAACAATATGATTGCATACAAACAGTTAATATTTTTTTTTCAATTTTAAAGCCAAAATTATATATCAAAGTTACATATCAAACATTTCTAAAGAAACCTATTCTAAAGCTTATATATAGTTCTGGCTACATTTCGATTGCCAGAACTATATCTAAGATTTTAATTTGATGTACTCGCATTCTCACATTTGGTGCGAGTGCTCATTTTACTATTTCATTTTAAATACTTTTATAGAATATATTTTAACAAAATACAAATTAAAAATGCATTCAATTATTTTGGATTATACAGAAACATTTCTTGAAAGAAAGGCTCGACAATTTTTCTTATTTCGCAATGATGCCGGAGCTTGCACAGAAATTAAACCTGGATAAATTACTTTCCGCTCAGCCCGGTACACGCAATGATGCTCAAAGCAATCAGATTCATAATTTACACAATATGCATGTTCATTTTCAATATAAAATTGTAATTACAAACTGGGACTCCAAAACACAACCCATTTAAACAATTTGTTTTTTTTCGTTTTTTGCACAGTTATTTTAAAAGTGCTTATTCTTTACTTTTAAAATTAAGGGGAGTAATTTTTTTTTTATTTTTAAATTAACGTTATTTTATGAGAATTTTAGTATTATTTTTTTAGTTTAAAAATAAATAAAATCAATACTATCGTTTGAAAACTCACACAATAGCTTTACTAGTTAAAATATTCCGTGTTCTTCTACAAGCATAAATTTAAATTTTTTGCACCAATGTATAATATTTTTTCAATAAAACAATAACAATGCTCAATAACATATAATTAAATTGTAAATTTCCTATTGGAGAACTTCTCCTTTCATGATGAATAATTTTAGAATTTCTTCTATACCATTACCAATTTATTAATGTTACATTCAATATTGTCCTTTTTTATTCAGCAGAAAATACCATTTTTGAGAGCTGCATCACCATAGAAGCGTTTTACAGTAGAGAATAAGTAAAAGTCATTAAGCATTCGCTGTTCAAATATTTCAGGTTAAACAGTTCTATGTCTTCTGATCACATTTCAGACTTCAAATGTCGGTCAATAAGCACAGAACAAATGTCGAAAAAGTTAGTTGATGTATTTAAGGAGCTGCTAATTTTATGGAAAGAAGAGATCTCTCCACAAGAAGTTTATGAAAGTTCGCTTGCATTCGCAGCCGTTGAGAGATGATTGATAAATAATCGTTTAAAGTCATTTTCAAAGGACGAAGCAGGCGAGTGTAGTAAATGCAGAAAATTGATCGTTGAAGGTGGCAATACGAACCATCCCATTTCTTTTAACATCAGCAGTGTTGCAGCAGAGTTTTACATCCCGTTGAGCGTAGAATCAGAATAGCATGGCAATTCATTCTATTAGTCATGTTACACCAATCCTCCTTCAAACCTTTCATTACAATGGCGGATAAAAGGTCACTGGTTAACGGAGGAAGTGCATCAGAAACAGTCTAATACAGTCGCAATTAATCTATGTCCAGCACGCTACGGTGACGCTACGGTGACCTAATTGACGCTACGGTGAACTAAGTTTGCTTACTTCCAGTGACTTCTAGAAATGCGTGATGTATATTCTGCAAGATCGGCACGTACCAAGCACATCAATGTCAGATTATGGTTTGAAGAAATAATTTGTTTCAGTTCAGTCTATAAATAGATTTTGCCGATCTATGAATCACAAAGATTTCTGATCCAGTCGGTACATACTGTTGGAAGCTATTTAAACGCAACATATATCTGTGGCATAGTTACATTTCTCTCCACGTAAGTCCAAAGAAATTTTTTTCCATAGAAAATTTGGAAGATTCTCCCACAAACGCTTTTTGTGTACATTTTTGGAAGGGTAGGAGAAATTGTTTGGAGTCTACATTGATAAACAGATTTATTTAAAAGTATCCAATACCTTCCAGCTACCTACACAGATGCTGAAGCTTGTTTTATGGCAATCTCGTATCATACGTTAAGATAAAAAATATTCTATAAAGTTTTCCAGTGTTCTGTAAATTCTCCAAACAGGTATAATGTCATGAGAAAGACGCTTGTTTATGGAACCTTTTTGGTTCAGGCTCTCTCTCTCCTGAACACCAACCACGCATTTCGATTATTTTCAATCACAATACTCTTTTTACTACAACGTTCGAAGTAAATAAAAACACGACCCAGTCCAGATTCTTGTACGCTGATTGTTTCGATTTTGTTCGTAAACAGCAGTTTCCATGACAGTTTTCACGTGAGAGTACACACAAAGCAGTATCTTTGCAGCTCTTTAGCAGCAGTCAGTCAAATTTTCAAACAATTGCAACATGAACGATTGCTAGAAAGCATTTTGACAAGTCCGATTTTATCAAGTCTCTCTTCTTTATATTTCATGATATTTTCAAGTAAATAACTTCTGATGCTGCAATCTCTCGAAAAATGGCATTTATATTTCAAATCGATCATTTTAAAATTTTGGAAGACAAATTTCTATCGAATACTGGTGGGTGTATAAATTACATACATAAAAACAGATTCCAAATATTTAAAAGATTTACAAAAATATTTTTAACAACTGTATTACTCCTTTAACACCATCAAATGAATAAAAGGAGTGTCTTCAAATCTCTTAAAACATAATATCTATGGATACTTTTTATAAATAAATCTGAGGATCATGCAATAAATTTTTAAGGTAAATATATCGTAATTATAATACATAAAGTTCCAACTTAATTTGAAAACATTTTGCTATGCCATTTTCAACGATTTTAGACATGCTAAAAATTTATGGTATGAAAAATTGTTTTAATGCTGTACAAAATGAGCACCAAGAATTAATAAAAGCTGCAACTAAATTGAGCATTTCTACAGTATGCTACAATGAAATCTGAACTTACGAAATAGCTTACAATCTATTTTTTTTTTCGAGCTAGCTTTTTTTTTTTTTTAAATTTTGAGCTTGTTTTTCTTTTTTTTTTCTTTTATTTTTTAATTTTGAGCACGCTTTTTTTTCCAATTTCGAGCTCTTTTTTTTTAAATTTCAAGCTCACATTTTATTTTAAATTTTGAGCTGCTTTTATTTCAAGCTCACTTTATTTTTTTAATTTCAAATTCGCTTTTTTTTATGTTTTGAGCCCTCTTTAACTTCAAATTCATTTATTTTGAAGAACTTTTTTAAATTAAATTATTCGGAAATTAAACAAATTTCTGGGAATTTAATACAATATGTTTTCAACACTTTACAGAATCTCTCAATTTGCAAGCATAACTGATAAAAATATATTTAAAAAAACTGAAAATTAAACACTGGCGCAAAAGTTAGATTTAATTTTCAAAATTTCAAATATTGCATTTTGGAGTCTCAGTCTTTAAAAAATAATTTTACAGAAATATTAATGCGATTACCAGTGAAATTCTAGAGTCAAAATTTAACATCAATACTTAAAAAAATTTTTGGAGTCATTTCATTCTTTAAAACATTTTTTTTACATTAAAAGTTTCAAATAGTTTTCAAAAAATTAATATTAAAATATCAAAATTTTTCATAAAGTAAAATATATCATAAAACACTTTTAATCGAAAACATTTTGAAGAAATGTATATAAATATATATTTCTTACATATATATTTTTTATTATGATATAAAACTAAATGAGTTAAAAAGAGGTAAAAGTAATAAAAGCAAAACTATTATTGGGATCATGTTAAATCTAATTTATCAAAAGATTTTAAATATTTATCAGTGAACTGATTCAACAGTGTATATTTTAGAAGTAAAAAAGTTATCGTTAAATCAGTTCACAAAACTAAATGAGCACCCTGATTAACATTTATTGAACTGATCAAAATAGGCAACATTTATAATTATGGCACATTGATAATATTCATAATCAGTGGTAAACAGTTCAATTTTCTAAAATGTAAAAAGGTTTTTAAATATAACTTATTGCCAATTTTGCTTCCATGAAACGCTTATTCAATTATCAGTTCATATTATTGCTCTCGTTAACAGTGAAGTGATATGATGCTAAGAACAGCTAAGTGGAGAATGTTCAAAAATTCAGCTTTTTATGTAGGAAAAAGAAATGACTAAATTCAGCGGCACTGTATCACATTTTACAATGATTAGTTTTTTTTACTCTAAAATTTGGAGCGATTTAATAACATAAATTTCGCCAAATTCAGTAATCCTATTTATAAATTTTCCTCTTGCAAGTATTAAAGGTAATTTTTTTTTCTAAACAAGAACTAAAATGAATCACATTGAAGGCTTTCAAAAGATAAAGATACCCAATTAGTTCAAATAAAATGTGCATACAACCCTGGACAAAGTTATGAAGTTAATTTTGAATTTAAAGACAATTCACTGCAAAATTGGTCGCAGTACGGTCAATAAAACATCTTCAAATTACTTATTTTTATTTAAAAAAATTTTAACGAATCCAGTCAGTGATTTAATTGTACAACATGTGAATTAAAATTTTGCTAGCCTAAAAAAATCATTAATGTCGTGTAAGCAGCATAATTTCACGAAATTAATGATCCATCCTGTTATTCAAATATCATTTCGTTTTGAATAAAGTGTTGTATAAGAATTTTACTAATCTGATTCAACAATGCAGATCGTAACAAGAAAATAATTTCACCTTAACTGTGACGTTTAAAGTGAATACTTCTTTTCATGCTTAACTACTTCAAAAAATCGCACAAGTATTTTTAGTTTTCATTCACCGTTTAAGTATGCTTTGAGTAGTCCAATATGACATCAAATTTTTTTTAAGTTTCCACATACTTTTTATAACAAAATTTTAATAACGTAAATTATATTTAATACATTAGATGTTTTCTTTACAGATAACTGATTAAAATAATCCCAACCGAATCATTTCGAAAGAGAAGAATGCATTGATATCGGTAGAATGAATAAATATTTTTGCCATTATATAGTGGCATGTCTTTAAAAATTTGCAAAAAGAAAAACGTCCCTAACTTATTTGAAATAAATCTGCATTTATACTGAAAACTATCTATACGTCAATATGAACATTTTGATGACATAGAACTACCGATTTCCTTCCTTTAGGCTTTTGAAGAAAAGCATTAATTCAAGAGATTCTATTCCTGAAACTTGCTTTAAACAGAATTCCATTAAAACAATTTAAAAACTAATTAAATAAATATTTTTAAAAATATATATAATAAAAAATGGATAACTAAATAGCATTTCTTTTAATATATTAAATATATAAAAAAATTTCATGAAAGTATTAAAATTAGGATTTTTAAAATAATTTAGATCCATAAGCAGATGATTAATGTTTGTAAAAACTATTGATGAAAATGGTCAATTCCAAATTAATGCTACTTTTTAAAGGTTTTAAATTTCAAAGAAAATTTCCTACTTACAAATTTAATAAGACTGAGATTTGCTTTTAAAAGTACGGTTGTGTGGCAATATGACTTTTTTCAACCTTCTTTTAATATAATACACATAATACAATAAGTGCTTGCAAGAAACAAAGGAAGAATTCCAAGAAATACATAATCATTTTAAGTATTGCGTCAATATTGACACACAAGACATTTATATTAATATTTTATAATCTGAATATGAAGCTTCAGACATGGAGTAAAACAGAATCGTGGAATTTTAGTTAATTAAAGGAATTTGAAACAAGTTTCGTATCATTTCGCTAATGAAAATAAAGAAGGCCATTGTTCGCTAACGAGGAAAAAAAACCATTGAAACATGTCATTTGCAAATGTATTCTATTTGTAAATATTAAAGGTGCATTTCTGAAATGGAGAAAGGATAAAATCTCTAAATGAACCAGTCAAGTAAAAATCGATATTTTGGAAATTTTTAAACCCGACGCTCCCTTAAATCTGCAGCAGCTGATTGAAGGTTACATTTAAGGCGATTGGTAGTAGGAGATGACGATTTTATCTTATAGTTCTTGGAAGTAAAAATTATTCTACACAAACACGCATCGCAATGAAATATATAGATTTAAATTTGCAGAAAATCAAACAGTTAAAATCTCAGCAGAGGAATAAATGTTCTATAAGAAATAAAATAGATGGACATTTTGAAATTCGCCAGCATTCTCATTTAAAGCTGTGCACTAGTTTTTCAACATGTTCTGAGTATTCTTACATGGAATTGGTTTTTAAATTGGAGTTCTATTTTTTTCAGGAAACGTAAGTTAACAAAATGTTTGTAAATAATCCGCATTGTTTAGACTTTATTTGCTAAATATTTTTTAGATCAAAATTTAGAGCTATAAATTCTTTATTCCGGATTTGTTAGAGAATCTATTCTAATTTAGTGAACCTTGTAAGAAGTTGCATTAAATTTCAGATTCTTAAATTCTTTACTTTTAATAGGTTGTGGATGAATTACTTTTTTTAAAACATTATTTAGTTTAGTTATACAGTTGATATTTTTTATAATTTTTTTATATGTATGCGTAGAATTTTCAAGAAGTCTCAATTTAAGGAAGTTACTAAGTCGCGTCCATGGCACTCTTTCCCCCATTTAACGTCCCGATGAAAACTGAATTTGATCTCTTTCCATTTGGTTAAAGAATTCCACAATTTATTTCCAAGAAGTATTCCACAGCCCAAGAAGAAAGTGTATCAAAGGCATTGTTTTTGTTACTGGAAAACTTATTAAAAAAAGAAAGGAAAAAGGGCGAAAATATATTTAATAAATATCTTCACACATAACAAAATGTTTCACTGGAGGCCTTTCAGAAAGTAAAAAATAGCTTTAAAACTTAAGGTGCGTCTTTTGCGTCATTTTAAGAGGAAAAAATTTACATAAAAACGATTTTGCTTCATCACAAAATTTTAAAATTATTCTAGTGTGAAATAAATTATATGTACTTTTTTCATTTAAAAGTTTTTTATGGGTGAATATGATTTGCAAAGATATTGTGATGAGAAAAACCAGAAAAGTTTAGACTACTACATCCCAATGCGATCTTTCGCAATAAATTGGAAATAAAAGAGAGATAATAGTACAATATTTAATTTGAAAGAATCAGGATAGATTTATTTTTATGAAAATATTAAAAAACAAATCCGTTCTTTTAATTTAAACGGTATCTTTAGCACAATATAATTATTTATTGAAATAAAAATTGAAGATATTGAAACGGATAGTTTTTTTAATTACTTTGCTCCGACTTTTCCTTTGAAAATGAAGTACTAATTCATTTAGCCTTAATCAAATCACTACAACAATATTCAACGAAAAAAAATTTAAATTTAAACAATAAATACAACAAAAAATAATTTAAATAAGCGAAAACAACATTTTTGAATAAATTGCACAGAATTCTACTTTTGAGCTCAAGATATTTTGCAAAGCAGTCAACAGCAAATGGAATCGGAATATAGATATGCAAAAGTAAACAATATCTAAATAAAAGTTACTTTGAAATATAACTGTGACTAATATGTAAAATGATAATCTCCATCGATTCAAAATATTGAAAAATCAGAAAGGTTTTTTACTTGAAATTCATAGTTATTGGATTATCAATTTCAAAATTACCAAACATAAAAAAAGGTTGGACAAAATGATAAACTGTCCAAAACGCGATAGAAACAGAAAACATGACTTGATAAACACAGCATTTGAAAAGTGACTCATAATTGATTCTTCGACATTTATTATACTTATTACTTCAAGCTGCTTAATTTAAGCACATTCGATAGATAATTTTGAAATGCTTAAAGTTATGAATAAAAATTGATCAAACAGGCACTAACAAAACCATCGAAGCTAATCTATTTTGGGCCATATTTAAGCACAACGAGAGATCTTTTCAACCCGACCATGTTGTCAATTTGAGAAGAATACGAAAGATCGTGAAAGAAACTACTTGTTAAAGAAATAAATCTTCCTTGGAATTTCAGGAATATTGTGAATTGCATTAAATTAAATAACCGAATTTTGTTAATCATTTAAAAAAATTCTTTGAGTAAAAACTCATATCGTTAAGGCAAATTGAAGTGTCAAAAGGCATTAGTTAATTGATAAATTTTTCCTTGCAGTGCAAATATTCCATTGTACAATTTCGCCATATATTTGTGCGAATGTTTTTTACGATACTGATGCCTACGGAAAAACAATATTTCAAGAATTTTTTTTTTATAAATGTTCTTGGGTTCTTTAATCTTCAATACGATTCTTCTTCTTCGATTCTAATTTCTTTAACTAATATTACCAGTCATTGTCACTCATTAGTAAAAAAAAATGCATTACTCTAACACGCCAGCTACAAATCCCTGATAATTTTATAACTAAGAGAAGTTCCGCCATATCTAACTGCTTTCCATTCTTGTTGCAAAATTTATTACTCCATTTTTTTAAACTGCTATTTGTGTCTAATATCTCAGCCCATTATATTTCGCAGGGAATCTAACTTTCGGGGAGAACGAGCAACATTTAGCACTAGACCCTGATGAAACTACAGAAGAAGGGGACAACTAATTTAAAAGGAAATATCCGATGCTTCATAAGATCTTTGAATACGATTAACATTACAGCACCCTATTTCTTATTAAAAAATCTAACATACTACCTACACGTTCGAAATGTGAAAGGTTAAATATGGATTTCATCATTTAGGAATTTTTTTTTAATTAGAAGAGAAACAAAAGCGCAGTTTCCTATCTCGGAACTTGAAAATTCAGATTTATGCCAGATTTATTTCATCCTCCGAAGTCTTAAATAATTAAAGGTTTTAAATGAAATATCTTAAATAATTTAGAGACTTTGCAACCGGTCTTTAAAAAGTAGAAGTCATAAATTCTCTATTGCTTTATAATTCCGAATTATTCAAGTTACTCAACGGTGATACTTAATTTTCTCTTCAAAAAAATGAGCACTCATACTTCCTCAAATTACTTCAGAATTTTAATCTTAGAAACTTAAAGTAATAAACCAGCAAAAAAAATATTTCTCGCAGGAACTGTAGCAAAAGGGATAAATATTATTAAAAAGATTGTAATCGTGATACTAAGCTAAAATATTAATGAAATGGATTATAAATTGTTAAATATTCTTTTTGAGCAGAATGATTTAAATCAATAAGTTAAACAAATTTTGAGGGACAATTTCTTTGTATTTCAAGGTGAATTTTTGTAGGCGCTTTCAAGATTTTTTCAAACTGAAATTTCAGGAAAAGCTCATCCTTCACCAGCATCATTTATCGCAGCTTGTGGTGGTATGTGGATTATTATGATCTGTGCAGGAAGCAACAGGACGAATGTTGTAGGAAACATTTCTTTAATAATCACATTCACACACTAAACAATTACAAACACAAAGACAAGACATTCACGCGCGCGCTTCACAGTTCAGCGTCACATCTCCTTCTCATTACAATCGCAATGCATTATGGGATTACATATGGGATGGCTTAATCAGGTATCGCCATCTAGTATCCAAAAGAGAAGATAAGAGTAATGCAACTGCTACAAGCTTCAGTATTAATGAGAAAAACTAACAGAGTGGAAGAGTAAATCTCCTCTGTATGCGAAACCAAATAAAAAAAAACAGTTAAATAACCACTAAAGCAAGCTATGTTTACGAACTGCAGTCATAATCAGAACGCATATTTCGTCTATTTTAAACAAGACATATCTCTAAAATAAGTTTCATTAAAGGAAATGGCCCAATTCTTTTCATAAAACGAATTTCAATTCACTTCCCGTTCACAGGAAAACCCAGAGCCTTGCATAGATTCAAGCTTTATCTTCCGTAGAAACTTTCAAATTATGAGCAACTTCGGGCAAACTGGTCTTTTTTTAACAGTACGGGCAAACAAATGCTTATTCTTCCCACTTTAGTAAATCGCAAACAAGGAGAGGAACTTTTTTTTTTTACATACTGAATTTACTAACACGTGCTCTCCATGCAAAAACACCAGGAACAAGTTAATATTCAAATTCGCAAGACATTATAAAGAAGAAGTTCAGATTGAATAATATGTTATTATCCTTGGTATTGAAAATTTCACTTACAAAGTGGCAGGCATTTTGACAATTTACAAAAAAAGGCAATACGTATTGCGTTTTGGTTCTGCATTTCCGCGAACTTCGTTCATTAAGCTTATAATCCAACACTTGATATATTCGTCCAGTCCGCTCCCGTTCCTAGATTTAAACTGGGCAGATTAAATTTGGAAAGTGTTGAAGTTTGTATTACCTTCAATAAACTATTAAGTGGGGAAACATTTGATTTTGAGATGCAATTTATCTTAAACGAAATATGCATCTTCATGCAAGACCTGGTATCGGAAAGTTCAGCAATCTCTTAACGAATTGTGCAATGGGGGAGATAAACCTAACGCTCCATATTATATATATGAATTAAACTGTGCCCAATTTTAGATGTTCATTTGATTGTAAGACCGAGTACTTCAGAGCGCAATAATGATCAACGTTTGATTTGAAGCAAAATTTGGTCACTACTGAAAAATTCGACAAAAGTATCAAATGCCCAATGCATCTTTAATTTGCAATCTAACCTTTAGAATTTAATGCTTTGGTTATCAATCTAACAACTTTTTTACAAAACCGGTCTGTACAACATATATAACTGCCTATTTGTGATTCTTATAATTATATGCTTACATCATTCCAATACTGCCAATTATATATATATAAGCAACTCCTAGTTTAACCCATTCACTGCCAGCTATCAGATCAATGAAATTTCGCAGTGTTTTCACTTTTGCTTGGGAAAAGTGATCTTACTGTGCAATTCACGTACAAAAGGATTATAGAATATTGCCATGCTAAAATTTGCTGTTGAGTCACGATTAGTTTAAATACTTTAAAACATTACGCACAAAGATTCAGCAGACAAATGCTTAATTTGCGCTAAATTATGTTATACTGATTTTTTTTAAAAACTTATTCGAACGTGGCAGATAGGAATCGAACGTTTTTGATACTTCATAGCAGTAAGTAGTTCCCTTTCAACGTATACATAGTTTTCATTTTATTTAAAACTCTTAATATGCGTATAAAAACATGTAACTGGGAGTTGACTTCGCAACAATCTTATTCTTTAAAAATTTGCATTTTAAATTTTTAAAAACCTTCATATTCATTTTCAAATAATCAAAATGAAATTTTTTAAAAAATCAAATATTTATTACAAAGAGTCATTTCCTCATTTTTGTTAATTTTCGGATTCGTAATAAAACTCGTACACTCTGACGGCAGCAGAGAACGAACACGCAGAAGCCTTTCTGATTCGAGTGCAGGCCTGAAGTCCGGTCAAATCTCCGTCTGGTTAACATTAGCCTTTCGCGGCCAAGCATTGCTCGATTATTTTTGTTATTTATCCTTAAAATGAATTCGAGACACAAAATCAAATTATTGCTAACAAAGATCTGCAATTATTTTAGCAGGACATTCCGTTCTCTTTTTATCATCCACTTCTAATTAATAAAATTAACTTACAGGATATACAGCAATATTTCTGCAAAAACATTCGATAGAATCTTAAGGGACATACATACTGTTTCTTCTGTATTTAAATATTTTTGTATAAGTTCATATATATTACTGACTCTGAAATTCGAATATTTTAATATCTTCATCACAAATTGTTATATATTTCTATTTTCCAAATTTTATTTATAAGGGGTGGAGATATAGTCCGTGATCCTTAGCCACGTCAAATTCGCAGGTTATTTGTGCATTATTAATATATTTCGTCAATGAATGACCCTGTTAAACGTTAAAAAGATTAACATAAGCACAAAAATCAAACCATATCTAAGGCATTATAGGATTAGCATTTAATGTATTCACATTTTTCTGTCAACTGCAACCGAATTTATTCACTTCATTTGAACTATTCAGAATGATCACCTCATGCGCCATCAATGTTGACACGTTCATGATTTTGGATACAAATCAAACCCAAATGAAATATGGAATGCAGAATGCATTGCTTCCTAAACTCAGCGGATGACTGCACACTTTGTAATGCATTCTCACCATTTCTGGCAGTGAATGAGTTAAAAATGTTTTGAAAATTCTGCTCTATGACTGCAGTCCGTCCTTTTAAAAATATATCGTTCAAATTTCCACCTTTTGTGCAATATCAAAGTTTCAATCATTCCCACTCGATAAACCGCGTTGTAGGAACAGAATTCGTTGCTTGACCAGCAATGCGGGTTCGGTGCATCTCTCCCTGAGGAATGTCGCGTCGAATGGAATCCACCCCAACGACACGTGAAGAACTGGGGAGCGACACAAGCAGGATCATGACACTGTTGAGAAGGAGAAATATCCTTGTGCTTACCCACGTGTAGTTAAATAATTGCATTAAAAACTCACATCAGCATTATATATTTTTTAATGATTTTCTATGATATACACATCACTCGTTCAAAACTGAAAAGAAAACAATTTGCATTCCGATGACCACTAGACATTAAGCGTATCCTATGCAGCTGTGAAATAAAAGATAAGAGTTCTTAATCGCTTTCAAAAAATTTTAACATATCGGATTTCACATACAATGCGATCTATTTATTACTCATTTATCAATTCTAATATTTATTTATTCTAATATCAATTATTGTGTGTGTGTGTGTGTGTGTGTGTGTGTGTGTGTGTGTGTGTGTGT
>JAPMOR010043099.1:30694-117815 GCA_026543865.1 Argiope aurantia
GTGTGTGTGTGTGTGTGTGTGTGTGTGTGTGTGTGTGTGTGTGTGTGCGCGCGCGCGCGCGAGTTCGAAGCACACAAATACATTTAAGAATATCTTTGTTGCTAAAACTAATTCGACAACTCATTTCGCCCAGGGGTTGAACCGAAGTTAGAACACACGGCATGCTTTCTGTTAAAGACCAGTTTACAAAACTGCTTCATGGAAAGTGAAAAATAGATTTGGAACTGCTCTTTTCTATAGTGTAGTATGAATAAATTTACCAAATGCAATATAGATTGAACCTCGAAGCGTTAATTTAAATTTAAAAAGTTAGAACAAAATGCCGAAAAAAATGTCCTAAAACACTTTTTGTTATTTCAAGATTTAATAAATTTATTAAGCATCTGATTTCCATTTATTTGTATTATATAAACTCTAAATACTAGAGGAAGTGATCGCCCCAAAACTTTCTCACATACTCTTTAATAAACTTATCGTTCCAGAAAATGCCTTACATGGCATTGGCATTAATCTATAGCGTAAATTTAGCATTTTTACTGAATCTATCGTGTCATCCTAGGCAAGTTATTTGGCGATTAATCTCTAGTAGCATTAATAGTATCCAAAAATGGAATTTGCGTTTTAAACAAGTTTTTCCCAAATGTTTGGAGCAAAAATTTGAAGCAAAAAATATATCAAATTTGATCCAGAATAGTATAGTGGATAAAGCTCTGGCATAGCATAGGATTTTAATTCATCGTGTTTTTAAATTATAGCGTTTACATTTTTCTGAAAATAGAGGCCGACGGGCAGTCAACTCGTCGTTGGATTTAACTCAAAATTTGACAGATCTACACTATAGGTATCGAATCTATGAACCGAATTTCATCTATCTAGCTCTCTTCGTTTAGTAATTATTGTGTTAATTTATATTCGAACAGCCTGACAGATATATTTCCTCTAAAACAGATTTTATTCAAAATCTGATGTATAAATTTAATGTAAAAACCATATACCAAATTTCAACTATCTAGCTCAAAGCTATTTAGAATGATCTTTTCCTCAGACAGACGGACATTTTCCAAAAAAAAATTTTTTTCATACTGAGGGAGGTCTAAAACGTGGAGATTCGTTCGAACTTTCTTTCGATTGCTATACTTTCTCGTATAACGTAGTATGCGAGAAAATAAAAAGGTCTTACAATTTATGAGAAAAGATAAACGCAATACACTGAATAAACCTTGAAACAGTTCTCTAATGTGGCTTCCATTTGCGTATTAAGATTTAAATGTGAAATTTTTAAGTTTTAAAGACTCTAGAATTGATCAGAATCATCTGAATGCCAAATTAAAATACATTCATGTACATTAGCCAAAGGAGGACCGACTGCAAATATCAGTCACAAATAGTGACAATTAAGAATGTCCTTTAATTTTTAGAAATTATATCTGTTCATTTAAAAAGTTTCGAGAAACTTGACTTTGCAATCATTTTAAAAGAGAATAACATCTGAGCTTTCACTCAACACAATACCAATTTGACGACGATAAATTTTACAAGCGCCAGGCACACCAACGCAAGCTATCTTGGATAGAATTGAATATCGAATTCGAGTTCAATCGCGATGTGAAACCCTGACAAGTATCTCAGCGCTCAAACTGTGACGATATATTAAGCGATGTCGATGTAGCTGCATTGACCAAAAGTATTGGATGAGGCACGTCAGACCCAAATTTGGACTCGGACCCAAAATTGTATATATATCCTAGATATTCCCCGATTAAATCCAAACCCAAGTTTTCCCTTTCTATTTATCGATGATAATTCAGATTAAACATTACTAAGACTTCAATTTTAAGGAACGTAGTTCCATAAAAAATTCAATTTTTCAACTTTTATTCAACGTGGAATATAATAACCATATTATGACTGGTGTAAATAAATTGGATTGAAGGAAATATTGTAAAATGGCGAAATATATCATGATATTTTGTCTTGTTAAAAATATGCAATTATTCATTCCTTTTTACCTACAGAATTTGTTCACTGCCCTCTACTTTAATCCTAAACCAAAGTACCGAATGAATGTTTAGAAAATTTCAGAAAGAATGCATGTTAGTTAAATCAGTCTTTTCAGATATAATTAAACTTCTGAAATCTATATTTGACTTTTTTATTTTTGAGACAGAGCATTAATCATTACCGCCAAACAATCCTTGTAACGAAAGCAGTAACTCGCGAATTACTAAGAATGGCTTTCCTAATTTGGTTCCGATTTCCAGTTTAAATACGGTTTGATCATATCAATATTGCAAATATTGAATAATCAAATTTCTCAGTGCCTTAAATAAAGGCTAGGACATATAGTTTAAAATATCTCACGTTAACATCATTTTTTAATCCAATATTGCTCGAGACATATTGGAAAATTAATGTAAATGAGTAGAAATTATACCGAATTATTACAAATTACATGCCATCACAGAAAAGGCCATATTTATGAAATTGGGACTTTTCTCACTAATGACATAAAAAACAAAGGTCCAAGATTTCACATCAAAAATGCAAGTCCCTTAAAAATAAGGACAAATAATGAATATAAGTTATTTTAGATTAGATTTGGTTTTAGTAGAATATACTTTTAAATTTCACGTTAAATAAAAAATATGCATGCTGTGATACCTCATTATCATAGTGGCCATAGGAAAGCAAACAGCTTTAAAAGTTCATTATATTTATTATATATAATTAAAGGCGTAATTCAAAATACTTACCCGATACCATGAACTGTATTTTGTATGGTTTTGTAGTGTTTTCACACTATAGTCACTCACCTTTACCAATATTCTTCTAAGCAACCATATTTTATTAAACTTTAATTCTTAAAATGTCTTACTAAGTAAACATTTCAACCAAAAATAAAATTATGTCAAACTAAAATCATACAAAACTGATATTACAAGTTATGAAAAACCGTATTTAAGTTTCATAGCAAAAGTCTTTATGCCCCCAGATTCATTATAAAAATTTTATCTACATTTATTAAAATGTATGTGTAAGGTGAACGAAATATTTATTACATATTAAATTAAAGCTCCGCTTTGGGAAGGTACTATAGGTAACTTTTTCTTTTACTACGAAATTCACTGTAAAGATATTCGAGGCTTTCAAAGCATAATAACTATTATAGCTTCATTATTTCAACAAGCAGTTAGTTAACAAGCTTTCGAGAGCTTCTTCAATAATAAGTTATATAATAAGTAACATATAAGTAATAAGTAATATATAATAAGTAATATATTTTTCATCATTCTTAATTTTAGGTCAAATTACTAGGATTGATGCAGATGGGTCATATTATTGTGAAAAGAAGGCAAATGGAAACAATTATACTTTACGTTTTAAAAGTTTCCACATTACCCAAATATAACAAAATTTAATTCTTAAATAGATTTTATCATCAACAAGTCAACCTCAAAAAGGTACTTGGCTTCTGTCACAAATTTTCAGCAGATCCCACCTCGAACCTACAATCCTCTCATCCAACTAGCAGAAGAGGCATTTCCTAAACCTTCACCCATACTCAAATGCTATGTTCAATACCCCACCCCCCTCCAGAATGACAATAACTGTAGTATACGGATTTTTATATCCCGAGTCCTCACATATGAAACTTTTGTGCCTCATAGCGTAATAAAAAAACCGAATAAGTATTTTGGACTTTTTTGATACGAAAGTGAAATCAAAATTTAACACAAAATAATAACAATGCAATAGTTTGCAATTTTTGTAACAAATTCACATATAAAATTTTCGACGTTGTGTTTTTCAGTTATCAAATTAATATGCAAGTGACTACACAAATCGAACATACGGTGAGAGATCTGATAAAAATTTAAACTTCAGTTGCCACTTTGGTTCATCTACAAAATTTTATCCGTCTATCTCATTACGTGTTTATAGTTGTTGTGCTTATTTGCACTCAAACAGGCCTATTCAATGAATGAATTTACTTTGAAATTTATCAAATCTAAAAATTTAGTGTAGAGATCACATGCCAAATTTCATTCGTTTAGTTCAAAGAGTTTATTAATTATCATGTTCAGACAAAGAAAAATAATTCCAAAAATGTGTTTTTGGGTCTCGTGGAAGTCTAAAGCACGGAGATTTATCAAAATATCGAGTTAATAAAAAAATTCGGATTTCAATATTTTCTTTTTTTGTTCTTCGTATATAAGAAAATCGTATGGAAAAAAATCTTGCAACTAGTCAATATCTAGTTCAGGTAGGTTTTGACCCTCCTGCCAGCCCTCCAGGTTTCGTAGGTTTTTACTCTTACATAGAACTGTCCAAACACAAGGCATCTCCCCCTCGGTAGATTAGATTATTGTATTTAATTTAAGTATATTGTATCTAAATAGATTATTGTATTTAATTTAAGTATATTGTATCTAAATAGATTATTGTATTTAATACAAGCGATCACTTAAAATAAACACGCTTCATTAAAGTAGAAACATTATGAACTAAAGTTCATTTAGCCACTTTCAAATGGAATAATTTTTAGAAAAATGAGAAAAGGAATTGGAATAGTACTCACATGGACGGAGAAAGGAAATCGCAACGGAGAAATGACGAGAGAGCAGGAACGATGATGCCGCAACGAACCCATGTCTGAAAAAAATGAATTTCATGAGTAAAAAGCGAATGCCTTTGATTTCAAGTAAAATAATTTTTAAAGCAATTATTTAAATTCTCATACATAAAACAAAAACTAAAATTATAATACATAATGATAACTAGATTAAAATCGAATTTATACGATTATCAGGCATTCATACACATGAAAGTGTTAGTGATGCAGTTTTTGACACTATCTTATTAGATATTTTCTGATTTGAAGACCTGGCATTGATTAAACTAATCGTCAACATCTGAATCTGAAATGCGGATTAGTTCCACGTAATTTAATATATCGAATATTAAAATCTGAGCAGCAATTTAAATTTTTAGATAAAAATCTAGTTATTCGATGCACGAATTATAATAATTTGATATAATAAATTTGCATTTCAGGGTTCAATACCTACCTAAATGTATCTCGCTATCATAAAAATTTATTTTTCCATATTGTTTTAGAAATTTTATGGTGGAATTTTTAAAGACGAATTCATAGATAGGATTTATAAAAAATACACAATTATAAGACTTCAATTGTGAGTTGCATGAAACATCGTGTTGGTCGTGCAATTTTTTCAACACTTTTTTTTATTTAATTCTTTCAACAATTGGCTAATTAGAAATCTCTTAAAAAATACTCTGATGTAAAACAATTGATAGAATTCGATTAAATTCCTACAACTTCCCAACATCCAAAGCGATTGGTAAATGATTTTGAATTGGTAAATGATTTGATTTACCAAATACTTGCTCCATTTTTCACTTCCTCATTAACAAAAAGTAGAGAATCAAAATAATTGTTAAAAATTTTATCGCAAGTCTCAACTCCTTCGCAACATCAGCGAGAGGACGTGTGAAAATCTACGTCAAAATTAATACACGCTAGACCTAATGCGCACTGAATATTTCATGGAGTCTGGTTTCGAATCTGAAATTTTGAGCTTTCGAAGCCGAGACCATGAGTCTAAAATAAAATATAAACAAAATAAGAGATGATTTCAGTAGTGTCAACCATTATTTTGGATGTTGTTTCATTGCATTATTCCATACGAGTAAAAATTAACTTAAACAATCCATAAAGATTTCTTAAAGCGAGGTTTAGATTATTTGGATTAAAGACATAATAGGGCATTTAACTCTTTACACACCGAAAGTAATTCGATGCATAATTCACCTAATATTAGGACCATTTCAATGCTCTGAAAAATATGTTTTAAGTTAATTTGCTCTGGAAAATTAATCTACATCTTAACACTCTTAAGCATTTTTAACAATAGAAATTAAAAACAGAATAATAAAACGTCAAAATGATGCACTATCGAATGGTACTTGTGAGAAGTCATCCGATTCCAAAAGCTTAATATAAACAAAGGCGCATTTAAAATAAGGCAAACCAGGCAATTGAATAAAGCCGCTAGACTGGCAGGGCGACCGCAAGTATATCAATTAAAATCAATTTTTTTTTACTTGATAAATAAATTTGTAAAACTTCTGAGAATGATAAAACATTAGGGGAATACAAAAACCGAACACCTGCTTGAATAATATCGTGCCCAAACGTGGGTGTCAGAAAGTCTAGGTCATAATACACATATAAAAAACTGAATGGATTTAAAAAATATCAACCTAAAATAAATCATTAGCATGTTAAAGAGGAATTGAAGTGTGAAATTAAATTGACTAGCTTAATAAAAGAAAGGCCTCCTTGCGTACATTGCTTGGGGCTGCCATATATCCAAATCCAACAGATAAGGACAACATTGTGAGAAATCGATTAAAATTGCGATTTTTTTTATCTATCTTTTGTGAATAATATCGTTTGCAACAGAAAAACATTTTTTTATATTTTATTCATTTGCTCTATATTAGTTTATTATCATTATTGTTATTATTAGGATGCAACTCCCACTTGTTTAAATTTACACAGCTGCAATACGAGAAATTCGTTTTCCTCCCAATGCTGGAACTCATGCGCATATTACAACATATTATTAGTTACAACTCTAAAACTTTTGTTGTACAGCATGAGCATATGGTATACTTTGGCATGAACAGATCCTTCACGAATCATTTTTTTAATTAAAAATCTTGAGAAATATTCCTACAAAGATTTTTAAAAATTCAAAAATATGAAATTATTTAAGTTTGAATTAAAAATTGTATTTTCAATAAAATTAAGAATACAAATTTTTTTGTAGAGTTAAAATATCTTTAAAAAACAATGTTCCATTTTAATGCGAAGGGAACAAAGCAAGTTTTATAATATTTTAATACTTTTTCTTTTCCTTTTTTTTAATCAAAAATTCGAAAAGTTACAAGTGAATTTAGGTGAAAAAAATTTTTTACAGCATTAGACTAATATGATAAAATTTTCATGAAAATTTCAAAACAATATCTCAGAAAATGTGAAATGTGGGTTTCGACATCCATTGTAACCCTTAACACATTAATACGAATGCTTTTAATAAAAACAATGTGGACATAAAAAGAAATGCATTTCGCGTTGATAAATGAGCTTTGATTGAAATCTAAGAATAAAGATTAAATGATCAAATGTTATGAATTTGCCGAAACAGCCCCGATTTCTGACTAACTGGTATTGAAAGAACTCGTCGAATTTGTATTAAATATCCTACTTTTTCAATTAGTTGACAGCCACACCAAAAAAAAATCAAATAAAGATTCTACGCTAACTTTCATTTAATCCCCTTATTCACTTTTTATAATATTTATAATGATTTTTTCCCATCAAATTATGTGAAGAGTGCTTTAACAATAAATAAAATTTCTATAAGAAAATCCGAGCGTTTGTAAAAAATGATTTAGAACAAAACATGAATCGGAATCTTTCAACCTTCAAATGGGAAAAAATTGTTCTTGAAGCATGACTGAATGGTGTAAAGTTGATCATATGATACATATGTTCAGTTTCAGTATAAAACATTTCAAATGTGCAAACCAAACACAAAATAAAACAATCACTTTCACAAGTTATTTTTTGAATATCAAATAGACTCCAATAACGTCCGAACATTCATTGTCTTTTTCAAATTCATACCATCCGAAACCCTGCAGCTGTGCTCTGAACCATCTGCAACTCAACTGAAATCAGAAGTTGAACAAACACAACACAAGGTCATAAATACAGCTATTATTTGAAATAAGATAGCGCACTCGCGGTCCTTGATGTCCGTTCTATATAGCAGTCAGAATACAAGCGGTTCGAGAAATTTGATTTTCTTAAGTTTCAAAATTAACTTAATATAGTTCAAAGAAAAGGTGCTTAGAAAGAAACTACAGAAAACAAATTAAAACTGAATTTGAAATAAGATTTAAAATTCCTACACCCTTCGAAGGAAAATTAATTGTACTAAAAGTATAGAAAATAATGCAAGTGGAAGGAATGTAGTGCGATTTGAAGTCAGAAATAAAATTCAGTTGTGGTAGAATGTAGATTATTATGATCCGCGCAGGAAGCAACAGGACGTATGTTTTCGGGAACATTTCTTTAATTGTCACATTCACACACTGAACAAACACAAAGACGAGACATTCCCGCGAGCAGCTTAACGATACAGCATATCATTTCATTCTCATTACTATCGCAATGCACTATGGGATGCCCTAATCAGGCATCGCCATCTATTATCCAAAAGAGAAGATAAGAGTAATGCAACTGCTACATCCTCCCCCTATACCACCGAAGACTGTCTCGGCGAGGTGGTGTGATTTTGGATATGTTTTCCCCTTAGATATAAAAACTATTTTTAATTATTGAAATGAGATAGGAAGTTAAACAAGAAAACTTGAATATGAAGGATCAGTTACACACTTATCCTCTCTTTTGACTATATAAAAAAAATAAAGTAGGCATAACACTACTTATTTAAATCTCCAATATTTTTTAAGAATGCAGAATAACAATAATCAGGTAGGAGATAAATATATTTTGAGCAATGGAAAAAATATTTATGCGTTCACATTTTTTAGATGATAGCAACACATAAGGACAGAAATTAAGTTCAAAAATATTGTGAATTTTAACTGCAAGTATATATAATACACTTTAAAAAAACAGAATGTAGCAAACAATTGTTATTAAATTTGCGTAAGTTCTAAAAAGAATTAGCTTTAAGAATTCTTAACCATAAAAATAACATTCTGAGAATCAGAAATAAAATTGCACATTTTATCCGAGTAAAAGATGCCACATGATGAATCATTACTCTGAAAAAATAAAAAATCTATCAGAATAGTTTTTTATAATACCAAAATACCATACAGCCGAACAAAGAAAACATATTCAATATTTGTTTAGACTGATCACTTTGAGAGCGACTGAGCTTATGAATACTTAATGAGACTTGGCGCGTTGCTCAAGGGCACATAAAATGGTATCAGAAAACGTGAACAGAGTTTTAGTTTCGGTTCGCAAATTTACGGACCTAGAAATATATCAAGCACGATAAATTAATTCGTGCTTAAATAAAATACAGAAATACAACAACTTGAAATTCACTATATAGAATACTTTAATATTTAAAAGATATGTACTTACGCACTTTCACTGATGGAGATCAAATAACAAAACAATACAGATATTTCAATATCTAAACTAGCAACGATGAATAGGCTATGAAAACAGAAGTAACTTAGAAATTATTAAATATTAAATAGTATGAAAATATTTCACCGAAGACGAAGAATATTGATATATTCAAACAGGAAAGAATGTTGTATTTCAACGAAACAAATGCTGGATGCTATTGAAGTTAAACAACAACAACAAAAAATGCACAAGTGTTATGACACTTGTCTGAGAACAGGAATGATAAAAATTAAACTGATAATTTTTCCGTGCTGTAAATTTGAAAACAACATTTTCTTTTAAGGATTTAAATGCAGATTTTTCTGGAGATGCACAAATAATGAATTATACTCAGTACCGAGGTCGACGTCCCATACGAGTTGGGATTTAAAACTGAATACTGGAATACTCCTTAGGACATCAAGGAAGCGAAGCTGGCAAACGCTGATTCATTCTTGAAGACTGATGTCTCGAACACAATGATGGACCATTATCGGGATGAGAAAAATGACATGTGTTAGGACGACACGTTCTCGGGATGAGAAAAATGGACATGTGTCAGGATGACACATTTCATAATTTGCTGCGGACGGGAAAATTTTCTTGCTATCGTCGGAACGACTTCACTTTCGTTTCATCATTTCACTGGAACACGATGAACCATTCCCGGGATGGGAAAAATTATTCTGTGTCAGGACGCGTTTCACCGTTTCTATCAAAAATTCTTTTTCGTTGGGCGTCAATGTGGTGGCGGGAAAATTTTCTTGTGATCGTCGGGACGACTTCACTTTCATTTCATCAGAAATTCTTTTTCGTTGGGCGCCAATGTTGTGGGATGTAGATTATTATGATCCGCGCAGAAAGCAACAGGACGTATGTTTTCGGGAACATTTATTTTAATAATCACATTCATACGCTAAACAAAGACAAGACATTCACAAGCGCAGCTTAACAGTACAGCATATCATCTCATTCTTATTACAATTGCAATGCACTATGGGATGGCCTAATCAGGCATCGCCATTTAGTATCCAAAAATGAAGATAAGAGTAATGCAACTGCTACACAGTGATATTTGTGAAAACGCGTTTCTCCAACAAGTGAAAAAGGCTTAAAAACTTCATTATTTCAATTATAGTAAGAATTTCGTATGAATTCGTTTCGATGCTCGTAAAAGAGATTTAAAATTAATAGCATTCACCTTATATTAGTTAGAGATATAATCAACGCAAACGAGATTACTTCAGAAAAGGATTAATAAGGAATAGACACCAAGAAAAAAATAATCCTTTGCACTCGGAAAAGTAATTCGATGCATAATTATTGTTGAAATTCTGTGCATTCTCAGAAAACGACACTGAATAATTCAATGTTGTGCAGTGCAGTGATTCATTCAAAGAAGAAAAGTTTTAATTCATTTTGTAGTTCGGTTAGAGACAGTACACTATACGCCAATCGCTTTTGATGAACTGATTAATGAAGCTGAAAATTAAATTAAACATTATTCTAATGATTGATGATGTCGTGTCCGCATTACCACGGAAAGAGGTTGCTGTAGCTTCTGAGGGTAAAGACCCCTGGGCACCCAAGGGCAGAAATCTGACTTCTAGCTCATATGAGGATGAAACTCGCACATTCGCTTGCACAACCCCTTTTTACAGGAGGGGACATTCACACACCTCATAGATAGAACACAGATGAAGAACAACTATGCCCGAACCGGGATTCGAACCCGGGACGCCCAGATCACGGGGAAGATGCGCTACCCCTATGAAAGGACGCCGGCATACATAATTATTCAACTAATAAAAAGATTTGTTTGTTGCTCTGTAAAATGTGCATAATTGTTTTAAATCGAATTTCTTTTAAAAAAAACTAATCTATATCTTTTATCATTATGTAGATATTTTTAACAATCGAAATTGAAAATTAAATAAATAAAATGTCAAAATCTTCATCAAAATGCACCATCTTGAATGGTGAGTGAGACTCGTCATCCGAATGCAAAGAGTTAATCTTAACAATTTTTTTTAATTTTTCAAATATAATTTGAAAAAGGTTTCATTTAATGTTTTGTTTTAACATTACAGGGTCTTTTGCAGTAAATATTGAATAGAACACCGACAGCAAAAAATTAATGAAAATGAATGTCATAAAATATTTCATAAAAACAATAACTGTTCTGTTTCTCCCCATACATGAAGTATTCTAATATTTATCTACATTTAATTTCAAACTAATCTTGAATTACAAGAAGAGGAAAAATTTCTTCGGGAAAATTTACTTTTATATTTGATTTTAATTATTTCACAAAAATGTTCATATAAATCATGTTGTAAATCAATTTTTGTGAGGCTCTGTAAATGAAAAAAACAATGAATAGCAAATACATTTTCAACTTTTACGATCTATTTTTATTAATTCCTTGGATATTTTGTTATAATTTTAATGGTTATACATTTTCATATCTTTTTCCAAAAACCTACCAAATTCTCGGATAAGTCCTGTTAAATTCTATAGGCTTCCTGGGCAGGGGTAATAAAAATATCTGATGGTATTATTGCGTTAGAATAAAATAGATTATACTGCTACAAACCCCAATCTAAATTAGCCTGTTCTACAAACTTAACAATTCTACTTGGGAAACGATTCCTTGCATTATTTCGTATCTTTAGTGTATCAATGCTACTGGCAAATAATCGTTCATGACAAGAAAGACTGCTTTACTTTAATTGTGAAAGAAGTTTCAACGTGGACAAAATGTATTTTTACATTATACTTGTTTTCCCAAATTAAAATAAGCTGTTCTCCATGGCCAGCATCTGATACTCATTTGTTTGAAGTAAACAAAATATTATTATTACATATGAATCATCAGAACGGAGGGTTATTATATAACATTCGATCCGGACAGCAAGTCAAGGTTAATTCTACTGGAGTTAACCATACCACAGCTGCTCTGCATAAATAATTTGACTTCAGCAGATGGAACGTTAATCATTTTATAAAAATGCTGCTTCAACAATTTTTAAATTCGAAACTAAAGGGATGAGAAGCTGAAACTTCGCCAAATTTTTTTTTCAAGAAATGTTTTCTCAAATGGATTTTGGTACGTTATGATATGAAGCCGCTGCAGCAAAGGTTTTGAACTATGTAAGAAAACAAAATTTATTTGGGACAATTTTATATGAAAATGAAACATAACGAACAGTTTAAATTGGTGTATGATGCTAATCGTAATTTGTATCTCAAAATAGATACATATTGAACTTTAGGTGAAAATACAGTTTAAGAAGATCAAAATTATTCTGGACTGAAAAGAGAAGTTCACCAGTCTTTCGTAGCAGTAGATTGAGTTTAAACATCAACCAGAAATTTAACATATGCATAATTAGTAGGGCGACTATATTCTGCATATACAGAAAACAATTAAGATAGAGAATTCTTCAGAAATCGATCTTTTAAATTTAATTTTATTGAAAAACTGAAAAACTATTAATGCTTATTATTAACCTATATGTGAAGAAATAGGTATCAAAAAAAACCAAAAAATAAATATCAAGACAATAAGAAAACTAAGGTAATTAATGACATACTGTTCAACTTAGATTTTGCAATTTACTAATTAAATCCTCAATCAAGAATTTAGAAATATTTTTATTTTTTTAGGATTAAAAGGGCATCCTATCAATTGCTTATTCAACACATTCAGTAAGTTTTTTAATCGAATCGCACTTCACAAAGTGTGGTTGCTCTTTTACATCATCTATCAACTAACTACCCATAAATGTCGAAATGTTTCAATGCATGGCGCAAATAAAATAGTTGCAAAAATTACGTTTTTCAGAAATTAATTTAAAATTTATTTTTAAACATATACAAACGACATTAAATAAAAACATCCAAATGATTTTTTTTTCAGAAAACGCTTATTACCCAAGAAATTAGGAGAATTCTAAAATATCCAAATATTATTTCTGATGAAAATCTAAATTTTTATGCAAGATCCCGTTCATATTTGTAGCACTTAATATAATCTATACTTATAATAAAGCTCAATATGTGTGTGTGTGTGTGTGTGTGTGTGTGTTGGCGCTCTACAGGCCAGACCATTCAACCTACAGCTACCAAATTTGGCATGTGTATACCTTGGAGGCCGGGAATGTGCACCTGGGGGTTATTTTTTCGAATTTTTAATTAGAATTGTATTTATTTAAACATTAAGCGAAATATTGGCGTGTTTCTGCTATAACTTCCGAAAATATTGCCGCACAAAAAAGATTTTTACATCAAGTTAAAGATCAAAAATTTATCTTTTAAATGCTACCGATGCTTTAACATCAAAATTAAATTTCTGTTTTTAATGAATTTTTAAATAAATATTTTAACTCTATTTTTCAACAATTTCTTTCGTACAAAATAAAAATAAACGTTTCGCATTCCTGGGAAAAAAATAACTTTTTTCAAAGTGTTGCCATCAGATTGATTAAAGCTCCAATTAAAAATAAATTAAATCTTTTTGGAATTGAAATCGTCTGTAGGAAATGAAACAAATAAGAAGTACTATTTTTTTCTAAAAAATAAATTCAAGAAAAATTATTTTATGATCTTTTACACTCTCTATATTATTAATCCAATAAATCAGTTTTATTTTAAGGCAAGTTTTGTTTAATATGAACAGGATATCCATTCAAATCAGGGCCACACAGATAATTTGTAAACCTTTAGTAAGACACAGATCTGTTGCGACATAAATCGTAAATATTTTATTTAAAAGTAGCAAACGATTATTTTAATAATTATAAATTTTATTTTGTAAATAGTTGTGAAATTCAGATTGGCAACAGTAATATTTTTGGAACTTTTAATTTGTTGTTTAAAAACGATGCTAGAATTTTGAATGAAAATAAGTTGATGTAAATTTGATAATATTATCTACAATGTAATAAGATTTAGTTTCATAATAAGTTTGTCTGCATTCTATTTTTGTTGACTCACGAACACAAAAGATATACTAAAATGGTTTAAATAGAAAATGATTATATTTTACTTAATTCAATAAATGCTCTAATAAATAACGAATTTTTGATTTTACATAAAGCTTCTGCTGTGGAAATCACGAATAACAAAATGTTCTTGAAACACTAATATTTTAAATAAAAAGAGTTAATTTCCAATCAACTAAATCGATCACTTAAACTGACTGATTTATGAAAATTTGAATATCACTATTCAATAAAAAAAAGGATAATTTTAGATTTTCCATCGATCGTTTCAAAAAAAATACGCCAATCAGCGAGCAGGTTTCTCAAGATTAATTGGCCTAAGATTATGAAAATGTTGAGTTTTTCTAAATTTTTAACATTCAAAACTTCATAAATAAGTCTTAGTTGATTGTGGAAAATAGAAACATTCATTCATTTATTTAAAATTTGGCGTGTCTAGAATATTTCTCAGAATATGATAAATTACTGCATTAAATTTAGATTTCATAATTTTTGAAATATATTTATAATACGGAACAAAATATTATTATTGATTTCATTTCAGTCCTTTTGAAAGCAAAACTAAAAACTGAATTTTATGCTAAATCTGAGAAATTTTTTTTGAATTATTCTTTGAGATATTACATAAATTATCAAAAATATTTTGTAGTTCACATAAGACTTAAATACCGAGATATTCTGTTTGCAATACTCATATTCAATAATAATAGTAATAAATAAATAGCAATAAAGATGATAAATCAAATAAAACGCTTGGTTTTATTAAAAAATATCTTTATATTAATTGCAATTTCATCATTTTCACTTTAAATTAAAGTTGACGTTTTACCGGAAATGACAACAAATTAGCAAATTATATAAAGTAAATTGAACGAAACGATCTAAACAAAAGTATAAGTTTGGTATGACTATCAAAATTTGAAGATTAAAAATGTTTTGTTTGAGAATCTATTAAGAGACCAGTTACTTAAAATATTTAATTGAAAATTGTAGCGAGCGGTAATACTGGCGAACCGGCTGGTCGCCAAAGGCGGCTAGTATACCATAAAATATATAATACCACAATTAGACATCATTAAACCATTTCAATGGCTACCTCGAGGGTAAATGGTCAAACAACGGAAGGTTCTTGCATGTGGAGCTAATTGATTAATCTCCGACATAGAAAAACGGTGTTTGATGAGTTCGAAAAATATTTCTTTCAAGTGACGAGTTATGTCTAAACTTTGAAACGACACATTTTTGAATTTGCATTGCTATATATATTAATCTGATTAAATATTATTAGAATATATATAAAGAACAATGGATAGTAATTGTAATGAACGATTCTTTTGCATCCGCCGGTGGCAGTTCTACAATGGTGCATGAATTGAATGAGACATTTCTGAGACGTCATTGTACATCGAGCGATTAAAATAATAGAATCCAGAACTTCATGACAAGAACAGTTTTAATTACAGGAGTTTGGAATTTGATTAAAATATCAGTGTACAAAGAATATTTAATACAACTAATAGGATTAAAAAAAAAACTAAAAATTTAATTTGTCGGTTTTAACGGCGACCAAAAAGGGTCAAGAAAAACATTTAAAGCTTTTTTCCAAATAAAAATATAATTTATCTTAAAATGTTCTCGGATATTGTCTAAGAATTTAGCTTTCATAATTTTTCAATAATATATTAAGCAAAGTAATTTTCGACCTTACAGTTCTTCATTTACTCAAACAACTTACTTCTTGATGTCTTTTTAATCATTTTTTTTCCATTGGTAAGTACGTACCCGTCGACCGATTAAGAAAGTAGCCATTAGACACGATTAGAATGGACCCTCTATATATTTGTGACATTTTTAGATAAAACTTAAATTTCATCAACTATACATAAAAGTACAACCAGAATGGATTTACAATTCACTAAAAGAATGATAGAGATGAAAAATTTTCCTCGAAATGCACATTAATTATTGATCAAACTTAAATTAGAATATTTGACTTTAGACATCGTAAATTAGAATTATCTCATTGCTAAATTTTAGTTTACATCAAATAATTGCCTAAGTGAAGATAAGTGTGCACCAGCTGTTTGTCGCCAATATTGCAACCCATCGGATCCCTCTTACAGAAATCGTACTGCTGTTTTGTTTACTACTTTTTGCAATGGTTTGAGTTGTACATAAACTACAATTACATTATGAAAAATGTTAAATTAAAAATATTAAAAAAATATCGATTAAAGATTTTAATTTTGTTCTTTATTATAATTTAAATTTATTAAATAAAGAAAGTTAAGCTTATAATCAAAAGTTATTCTCTTCTTTCTTTTTTTTAATGTGAATACGAACAGAAAATATTTATTCTTTTGCAATTTTTAATTGACAGTATGCGCTTTAAAGAAATCGTCTGCATTCTCACTTCAAAAGACAGCTGCAATGGAATTCTTCGCAGTTCTTGTAATTCATTTGGTGTTATAACGTTTGGTTCCCTTCATAATTTGTTATGTCGGGAGTATTTCGAACCTGTAGAATAGATGAAGGGTGAGTTAAATATGCATATTATATATATTATATATTACGAGTTGATGAAGTTAGGAAAGGATGCTTGTTTGAAATTTTTTATTGAGAATGGTTTGATATCGAACCGGCAGAATGGATGAAGGGTGAGTGGAATATATTTTTTTACGAGTTGATGAAGGTGGGAAAAGTATGTTTGAAATTTTGTATGGAGAATGTTCCGATTGCTTATTTCTCCGTTTTTTCTTTTCTCTTGGTTATGTACTGTTTCTGTTATTCACACAGTCTTTATGTTCAATGTGCTAGAGAAGCTACTAGGTTCCCGCTCCCGCTGCTAGCGTAGCCGTAGGATGTTTTTTAAAGTTAAAAAATTCTGTCCGGTGCCTTCTACAGATGCCTTCGGCATCTGTAGAAGGCACCGGGCAGTATCGGCATCTATAGAAGGCACCGGGTAGTATGAAAAAAAAAGACAATACTTATCAGTAAAAAGTCCTAATTAGATGCCGGGAAATGGTAACCGTAATTGTTCCGCAGAAATATTTGTTTATTTTGTTAACCATCTTTATTGGCGACTTGGCATTGTTGGCGCAGCTGGGTGCACACTAAAATTCACTTTTACCCAAATAATTTCTGACATAAAACATTTTACAATTTCTTTTTACACGGAATTTTGTATAAGTACGAATATGTAACAAAAATTAGAAGTCTTTTAGTATAGAGTATTTTTTAAATTAGAAATTCTCTTAATACAATGAATTAACAGGCAGAATTGAAAAAAAGAACAAAATATAGACTTTTCGTATATTTGCCAAATTGTGCCAAATAAAAAACTCGCCAAATATCAATTAAAGAAAACAGTTAAATGGCCCTATTTGCCAGATTATCACTTTTAAAAAAAGTGATAAAATACAGTATGACAATTGTATCGTATTCTTAAGTTTAGACAGTTGACATTTTATAAGATTAAATTCAACAAACAAAATCGTTGAGAATATTTTTATAATAAAATTGTCTACAACTGGACACGTTTATGCAATCAAAAACTCCAATGTGTACCTATGATTTTTTTTCAAACATTAATTCATATTCCCCTTGTTCCAAAATGATTACATTTTAAGCAGTCTAGACGACTATTAGGTGAAAGTTTATTTTCATACAGAATAAACACATTTCGGTACAATTTAAAAATTATACCATAACTCAATATCGGTATAACAGGAGAATCGGGTACTAGAGATTTAAGAAAATGTTTAAACAGTTGGCTACTTAAATGTCTTAAAGTTACAACTTGGCGCCATTCGATACCTATATGGCCAAATGGTGATTAACGGCAATCAAAAAATTCCTTTCCAAAATAATTTAATTATAGAAACAATGACACTAATGTGAAAACATCGTCGATTATTTTATATTTCATTTGCAATACATAAGAGAATCAAAATTTTTGCTTATGCATCTTAACAGTCTTAATTTTTCAAAATTACGAATTGAGACACAGTAATGAGTTCTAAAATTAAAACAATTTTTTGAGCATAAAACAATGTTTGGAGAAGATAAAAAGTTAAAAGGGAGATAAGCAATAGAATTATAAGAATATTGAATTCATTTTCAATGCTATATAAAAATGTACAGGTACTAACTTAAAATACTTAAAAATTGAAACCTTCAAATAAATTTTCATTTTAATCAAAAATTTCGAAATATTTATGAATAATAACACAATTGAAATATTTATAAATATCCGTGCATCTCTAAGTCGTTTAACGTCAGTCTCTTCAAAGAATAATAACCCATGCTTTGCTATATTATAAAAATTACTTTACCCTTAATGCCGATGAACTAAAAACTGTGTTAAAGTTCAGAATCTACCACTGCTTGGGGGTATTTTTTTTCAAAAGTCATAACTGTGATAATCAAAACTTCAAAAAATGCGAGAGCGTGGTATGTTAATGCTTTTGAAAATCGCGCCAAGCAATGGGCGATTCTGTACTTTACTTTTGCGTCTTGAAATACAATTTATTTCCTGAGTAAAAAAACTGTTAGTAAATATACATTCAAAATACTCATTTTGTACTTGATATTTAAAATCATAAAATAAGGGGTATTTCTTCAATTTTCATAGAGCTTGGCAACAAAAATATTACTTAAATGAGTAAACATGAACTTACCGGAAATATGCAACAGAAAAGTCCAAAGAGGCAGCAGTTTAGAAGTACTTGTAGTTCGAATATATTATGTGTTGATATTTGCATTATTTCTCTTTCATAGTCTTTGGATCTGGATACATTTCCATTTCTCCTATCAATACTTTAGAGCTACAATCGGGAGGCTCACAAGGCTCCACTGACATTGTTTAATTGAATAAATTCGAAAATAAATACATTCTTTTACTTGAATCTTAATAGAATCAAAAATATAGGGAAGCAGCAGAGGAGTTCAATGAAAGAATACGTCTGAATCAAACGCAAAAAAAAAAGTAACATTACAATCGAACACAAACAAATCTAATTTCGCAGCCACATCATTCCCTCAAAGGCAAAAACCGAATGAAAAAGGACGCCAGAGAATAGGAGAATGTGGAATGCGCGAGCATTCATGACGTCAAAATACCGATTAGCATAATATTTTCAAAAAATTAGCAAATAGCTAAGAAGGATTAGAAAACGTGGTAGATGTATAAAACTTACAGCCAATCAGGCACGTTTCGTGTTTTTCAAAGAATAATTTCTAACTATTTTCACTAACTTCAGTAATGAAAATCTTGTTGATTTGGCAATCTGTTCGATTTTTTTCTTAATTGTGATGCTTATATAGAGTGTCTCACAAAAGTGATGGGACACTTGTGCTTTACAAAAGGAAACTGTAATAAAATAAATAAATAAATAAACATGTACAAAAGATTTTTGGGTGTGTTTCATATTTAAAGATAGTAACAATTATTACATAATATACATTTTGTCAAAATATTAAAATATTAATTTAATAAAAATGTAATTGTTTAGAACGGAGCAAAAAATGGCTCACATAAGTGATGGGACACTTACTTTTCCATCAAATATTTATCCAAAAATTTTACTTTTTAAAAGGTTTTAATATTTTGCTGGATTTTCTTTTACTTTTAAAACATGATTTAATCTTCTTGGGATGGATTCGACTAATTTTTTTGTGATTTCTGGAGTGATTTTACCCCATTCTTCTTGAAGCACCGATTTTAATTGTTGTTTTGAAGAAATGGTGTGTTTGCGAATTCTTGATTCCAATTCTTGCCAAATATTCTGTATGGGATTTAAGTCTTGAGATTGTGGTGTTGTTTTTATTATTTCAGGACAGTTATACAGCAGCCAGAGTCTAACGTTCAAAGCAGTGTGCTTGGGGTCATTGTCCTGGTAGAATTTAAAATCGTTATGAAGGTTCAAATTTCGTGCTGAAGATTTCAAATTTTGCTTTAAAATGTCAATATACTTGTACTGATCCATTATACTGTCAATAAAAACAAGATTACCAATTCCAGCGGACGACATACACTCCCATACCATAACTCCTCCACCACCATATTTTACTGTTGGCACCAAGTTCTGTTTGTGAAATTCTTCCCTGGGTTTTCTCCACACTAAGAGTCTACCGTCAGAACCAAATATATTAAATTTACTCTCATCAGCAAATATAACTTTATTCCAGTAATCAGAATTCTTATTTATGTTGGATTTTGCGAAAGCTAGTCTGAGTTTTCTATTCTTTTCACTTACGAAGAATTTTTTCCTGGCTACTCTACCGTGATATCCAGCAGATCGAATTACCCTTCTAATAGTCTCAGGATTAATAATTATTCCATATAATACTTGTAAATCAGCAGCAACTTTAGGAACACTCTTTCTTGGATTTTTTTTAATATTTCGGACGATAATTCGCTTTATTCCATTGGATAGCTTTGATGGTCGGCCAGGTCTTCTTTTATCCTGAATAATATGATTCTTTTTATATCGTTTAATGATATTGAAAACTGTTGAATGACTCAAGTTAACTGTTTCAGCAGTTTTTTGAAATAGATTTTCCACGTTCAATATGCAAATTAATAACTAATTTTCGAATTTCAGGCGAAGTTTCTTTTCGTCTAGCATTCATGGCTGCACAGAGCTAAAAAACACAAAAATTCCAAAACAAACTGGAGAGAAATACTGCAGACGATTTTATAAATTATTGCCAATTGCTTTTGAGTAAAAATAAAACCACCAAAAATATTTTTATTGCTTATTTCAGACGATTTTTGTTGCATATCTAACGGTGTCCCATCACTTATGTGAGCTATTTTTTTCTCCGTTCTAAACAATTGTATTTTTATTAAATTAATATTTTGACAAAATGTATGTTATGTAATAATTGTTACTAAATTTAAGTATGAAACCCACCCACAGAAAATTTGTACATGTTTTTTTTAATTTATTTTATTACAGTTTCCTTTTGTAAAGCACAAGTGTCCCATCACTTTTGTGAGACACTGTATGTATTTAAAATCATCTTTTGCAACATTATATGAACGAAAAATTCATAAAAATATTTTATTAAAGTTTATAATTTTTTTACAAACTTGAAGCTCTTTTCTTCACATCGAGGTATTGTTGCATTGCAATCAGAATTTTTTAAAATTATTTTTGAACTTTAAATCTAACTTTACTCAACTATTACCAAACTAAAGTTATTTAAAGATCATCAATCTTAAACGCCTTTTTTAAAATTTTCCTTTTTTTTTTTTTACAAATTTCAAGCACCTCAAGATAATGTAATATTACAACCAAATTTTTAAAATTTTTTTGAACCTAAAAGGCGGCACTATTACCAAACTAAAATCTTAAAAAAAAAAGTGAGTCCATTTTCGTTTTACTCTAATGTCCATATCTCTTGTTGATTAAACATTCTCCAGTTATTTAATCAATCATTTCTGAACAATCAGGAGGACAAAGGCTCAAAAGGTGCAATTTGAATATGGTTTTCAGAACATTTTCATTCCGAGGCCGCTATTCAAATTGATCATCCTAAAGCTCGTACTTTGATAATGAGTGGAATTGTCAATTGTTCACTACTTTTCTTTACACTGATTTTCCTACCTTTAATGCACACTTCATAAGACATGACTTTTATTGTATTATTTTGTGCACTTGTAGCCTTATCAATGTTTTTGTTATGTTTTTAAAGGAAAATCTAGAAGTACCCATTTCTTTTTAAAATAATTTAGTAAGAAGTGCACATAATTCATTTAAAAATAAAAAGTTGTAAAAACTTTAATCTGATAAAAATTAAAATTTAAATCAACTGAAATTTGTTATCATTCCATCTATTTTTCCATTTCTTCTAGTTTGATTTCTTCATATAAAATTCGACTCGCTTTGGATCCAGCAATTTTTTCTAATTCAGTCCTGCAAAAAAAAATCATTATTCAAAAGATTAAATATAGAAAACAGACAACATCATCAAGTGAATATGTAAGTTTTCTTTTCTTTTCCTTTCCTTTTTGAGATATACAAACTACTTTTGCTTTCAAAATTTTAAAAAAAATTAAGTAAATATTTGGAAATTTGAGGTTTTTTCCTTGAATATATATATTATTTTGAAGAAATAGTTATTATACATTACATTTATTACCAAAACTAATTAATTTCAGTGAATTCAGTGGCAACAGCATTTCGTTAGGAAAGATCCGTGAGAATTAACACCTCTTTTTTTATTGTCTTTTATTTATAAATTCCGATATTTGAAATTTCCCAGTTCTCTTAAGCATTTTATAGCATTTTCTGCTCATAATACATTAGTAAAAATTTTTTACAATACATAAGAATAACGTCAAATACTGAATTCATGATTCAATTAAATCAAAAAATTTGCAGTCAAAAATTAAGGCATGTATTATATTTTTTTGTATGTATATTCATATAATGTTTTCGTTATACTATATTCAATTTTTAATATATGTATTGCAATATATGTACAAGGTTTCATTAATCTTTCTTTTAATAACTATTTCATTACCAGATATTCAATTTTTATGATTGTCTTTTATTATCACAAGTAAAATTTTGCTGTAACCTTCTAAGAGGCAATCCATTATGATTCCAAGTTGAAAAAATATCAATACAATTAATGTTTCTATCAACAAGCACGATCTTTTAAGAACGTCATTAAAATAGTTTTCCTAATGCAGTTAAAAATTGAATCGTCTGCCTTGATGTAAGTGGGGTTTTTTTAGAATTCTTGCGTCTTTATACTTGTAATATTTTTACTGTTCGTGTTTATGTTTATATGTGTTGGAAGCCTTTTTGTTATTCCTAGCATGATCGGTATGAAAATATATAACTTTAAGAATCATATTAAAAATCAAAAAGCGAAACAAAAGATTAAATGCAGTAGAATAAACTCGCATTTTCACAGTGAACGTTTGCAACCATTATTTTTAGCAAATTATTTTCGTTTCATTTTTCAACCAACGAAAATGCTCTCTCAATTTTCTTGTATCTTTCGGGGAATTGTGGCTCTTCATTTAATTCAGATCAACAATTCTGATAATAATTATTACAAGTTTTTTTAGCTTATATTGTTTTTTTAGCTGTATTCACTTGCGCAATGACAAATAAAATAATAGACTCTAAATAAATCTAAAAAAGAACATTCATTGAAATTTCGCATCTATGGATCATATCTATGGACAATGAAAATAGTTTCTCCCAGTCTTTGGACAACTACAATCTTTTTATATGTGAGAAAGAAAAATTAATGGAATGGCTTTAAATGCATCAAACTTATTAAAAGAAATATTAGCCTCAACAGAAAACTTAATATGAAAACTTATAGTGTTTTTTGAGAAGCAACAGGTTCCACTTTAGTCTTTTCAAATCCATTGAAGTTTGAGGCACAAGCAATTGTGTAGGCTCCCAATACAATCCAGTCTCCCACCTTCAGATCAGGCATCATGCATTTTTCCAAGACCACGTCCGATGGATTACACGATTGTCCCCAAACACTACTCCGTTTGGGTTTAGAACTTGACGATATCTGAAACAAGTCATGCACTTTTCAAGAAGTTTAAAATTCAGTTTTATGTAAAAACAGTGCCTATTAAAAAATGATAGAATTATATATAAGTTTCCTGAAAACGGTGCTATTACAATTTCAATAATATGAAAATACGTTTCATATTATTGAAGTATTTTTGTGTGTTTTTTGGGGGGAGAGGGGCTTTTTAATCTAGGCAATATCCGTCATTTTAAAATTCGAAAACCTTTTGCATGTTTTATGTAGGCAATCGAAATATTAATTTAAAATGACTGAAATCCGTTTCAAGTGTTGGTGAACAACACTCGGTTGTACATCCATCCGGTATATCCGGTAATGCTTTTCTAAATGGATCTGCATTCATATTGAATCCATTTATATATAAAACTTTACATAATGTATTATAACTGATTATGCTTTCTAATAAGTCAATAGGCAAAAATAACTTAACAAAATATAATTTACTTATATGAACATAAGTTCAATTTTTTACAATGTATTCATTTGCGGTAAGACAATTCTTATTCAATTTTCGAAAATGTGCAAGTTTCTGTATCGTTTTTATACAGAAATAAAAGTAAAATATTTTATAAACTTTGTCCAATTCAACTTACCTCTTTCATCACTGGTTTGACATCATGAAGTATTCTGTGAAGGAATAGTCCGTGCACTCCTTCGTTTATGATGTACATGGCATCCTCTTCTACAGAAAATAAAGGCAATTTAAATCTAAAAACAGATTTATAATACAGGAAGAATACAATGCAGTAAATTGTTATTAACAATAAACTATAACATTATTTTAAACAAAAATGTTCAAAATACTTGAACCAGCGAAAAATTAATAGAAAATTATTTTTTGTCAATTAAAAATGCAATATGTTACCCATATTCTGACAAAGTTTACAATACTCTATAATACATGTGTTGACCCTTCCATTCTTCCTCCATTTGAATATTGTGGATCTTCAGCAAAACAAAAAGCAGTGTATACAGGAATTTTGTTTTCCAAGTCCCACATATGAACCTTCTGTATTTTGTAGGGTATTGTCGAAAGCTAAGCATGAATTTTGGACTATTTTTTAGTTAATCTATTAAAACTGAAAGTAAACACAGAAATGATACGGCCAATTTAAGTAAAAAAAATTTAAGAATTACTATTTTGGTGTTTTCAAATTCCATTTATCTAAGTATCCGCAATTTTGGCGCATCACTCTTACATGCACGTGAATGTGCAAATCGTCAGAGTCTTGATATATTTGGTTCAAACTCTAATCCGGATGTTATGTTTCAGTTATAAAAATCGCTCCACGTTTTACTAACTTATCAGTATGCGTTTTGAAAATGCTTTTACAATGTTCACATATGAGTACGTCACTTGCACTCGAAAGGCAATCAAGTGAACGAATTTTCTTCAAATGTATTTCTTTAAAACTTCTAATGCAACTCTACAAATTTGATTTTAAAATCACATAATAAACTTAAATTTGGATATAAGACCACGTAGTAAACTTAATCTATCAAACTCAAGACGTTTTCGAATATCATAGTCACAGATAGACAGACATGAATCCAAATATATGGTTTTTGGACTCGGAGAAGTCTGAAACACGGGTATGAGATATGAGACAAAATTAGGAATTTACATTTTTGATTATTGCAATACGTTTTTTGCAGTAGTCGTAATTCGTCACATACAAGAAAGTAAAAGCTATCAGATTTAAGAAAGTTTTTTCAAGTTTCTAAAAATTTTACTTAATGGTCCCCAGTATTGAAAAGTATCGATTCAAGTTTTATTCTAAATGATGGTTAAAATTGCAGACGTTTTTTTAAAAAGGAAGGTTTTTCAAATTTTAATTCTTATTAAAAATGTTACACTTTACTCGTAGTAATGAATTATTTATTTAAAGAGAAATAGATGTTGAATTTAATTTAAAAAACAGGAGCGAAATGTTTGCATCACACGAAGAGTGCTCATTTTAATCGTACAAAGAAATAATTAGTAAAAAAAATGGACTACTGTAACAAATGATAATTTTTGCTCCGTGAACCACTGAAATGGTTGCAGCTGGTCAAGATCAAAAGTGGGTACAATCTGTTTGGCTATTTCTTTCGTGGATAAAATCCTTGTCTGTGCAGAATACAAGTTTTATTCATGCATTAAATGTTCATTGCTGGAAAGTTTTAAAAAAATCATCCATTCTATTGATTTTATTGATGTATTGATATTGTAAGAAAGTTTAAAAAATGAATGTCTCTCTAGGAACGTGGCAACTACTCAGTCAGGAAAAGATTTAGGATGGTTTTCTTAAGTGAAGTTTTTTTTGCGAAAAAATTGGGAGTGATATATATAGGGATAGGTATTTGTCAAAAGTACAATATATATATATATAAAACATCAGAATTATTTAAGTTTTTAATAAAGAAAATGTGGATAAAACAACTTAAGGATAGGCGCAAGAAAAAATGCATAAAAGATGTTGGTGATAAGAGTGTAAAAATAAGATATATGTACAAAAACAATTTCACCCGATGTTATGAAATATGATCTGAATGGAACTGATGTTTTTGTCATTTCCAGAATGATATGAATTGACTACTCAAACCTAGACTGAAAAGTTACATTACGAAAAAGTAACCTCTAAAAAACGGCAGCAGAATAGAAGACAGTTGGAAAAAGAACAAGCTATTGAAGGATAAATTAATAAAGGGATGAAATCAAGCAATTAACATCTGGGAATGATGGGAGGAAGCACGAGTGATACTGGGGTATACATCAAAATTGGATAAAAGAGAAGGCAAAGAATCCCACAGGAGTTTGATCTAGGAATGCAAATGCTGTAATCCGAGTTAATTTTAGAATAAACGCTAAGAAGAGCAATAACACCAACCTAAAATCAAGACTTTTTTCCTTCCATCCAAAATCTATTTTTAGACGACACATCCATTCTTTACCTTCAGGGCTATTCCATACAACAGCAGTATGCAAAAAGTGATTCACAAAAAGGATACGGAATTACTTGCATGGCCAGAAAACAGATCTGAACTCAATGAATAAAATAAAAGAGAATTAACTGAAACTGTCATCGTCTCAGAGCATCCCTTAATAAAAAACTACATGTAAAGTAGGATCAATGGAACATCATTTTGCTTCTATCTTAAAAAATAAGAGATACATAACTACTTATGGGACGTTGCAATGGTAACTTTTGCATAAGTAATCTTTTCATCTCGTGAACTAACCTTCTTTACAAAAATTTGATTTTTACATTGAATTCAACTTGAAATTTCTTTTAAATAAAGGGATAAACCATTGATTTGTATGAAGAATATATTTGTAAGCATTCAAAAGTTAGATATAAAAAGTATATTCAGGTTTTGAAATGCAACCACAACATTTAGTCAGCCTGATACTTTGTTTTTAAAAATACTTAAGCATAAAAATAAAAAAAAATTAGGTTATTTTTTTTATTATCTCAGCGGGAGTTTATTTTTTTATTACCCAGCGGGAGCGTTTTTCTCAAAACTTTTTCTAATCATTTCCAATAAAGGTACTATCTCCCTCCTACAGCAAAAAATTGTGAACCTTGGGCAAGGCCGTGCATGCCTGAGTGCTCATCTATTTTCAGTCTCATACACGTAAGCTACCTCATAGTAAGTCATAGTATTAAAGTAAGTTAAGTCATAGTATTAAAAAAAACCGAAACATGTGTTATCATATCGATCGCCAACAATAGTAATAAAATATCGATCTTCGGCTAGAATCTAACGTTTTTATAGAATCAAACGAGCGATCCTTGACGAGTAAACGCATGAATGCGGTTAATACACAAGTATCAAGAATTCAGATATTATTTCGGACTCTTTTTTTTTTCGGATCGATTGAAACGAAAACTGAAAATTGAAGAAAACTAAATTTGCAATGATTCTATTGAGGCACGAGATCCCGTACCAAATTTCATTTATTTCCGCCATTACGTAATATTAAGTATTAACTTTCATTTATTTGCATTTTTGAGTTATTATTTTTACATGCATGCAAAAATACAGACCGACAGAGTTCAACCCTTTGACGGATTCGGTTCCAAATTTGACAGGTATCTATATTTTGGATGTTAAATCTTCGAACCAAATTTTATCCATTTAGCTCTTTTCGTTTTATAATTATCTCCCTTGTACTTTGATATCTAAACAGAACAGACTTCCTCCGAATATATTTTATCTAAAATTTGGTATAAATATACAAATTCGCAGTAGAGACACTATACTAAATTTCAACCAAAGCTATAATATTTACACATTCATAAAATTTAATTGATTAACTCTTAGAAATTTATTTTCATTATTACTGTGTTTATATGCTTATAACATTCATGTGAAGCATTTGGAGTTGTAGAACTACCACAGAAGGCGATAAAGCAGATTGCTTCTGAGTAACCATGCCATAATATAGGATTAAAGCATTCAAAGACGCGATAGTTCGACTCAAATATCATTCATAATCCCCGAATATCTCCAGTATTCCTTGGATTCTGAATTAAACCAGTATGACAACATATTTCTGGAAAAAGCTTTTTTTCCAATAATTTGGTCATATACATTTTTATTTTATCTTTATTTAATTTCCGATCTCTTTTTTTTTAATTTATAGTTTGTGCCTTATTTTTTGGATTTAAGTATGTATTCATGATTTTTCATAGTTCAATATTATTATTGATAATAATAATAATAATTCCATTGTTTTTTTTCTCACTTATTTTTTAATATTGCACCATTCAAATAGTCTATCGTTAGTCATTTAAAAAATAAAGGTTGTAACGTTATAATTCCTCAATAGCACAAGGTTTTTATTCCCTTTAATATGACTGTTCAACAGATTATCTGGAGTATTAGCTATGTTCATGCTTCTACAATTTATACTAAATTATTTACGGAAAAAAAAACTTCTTTATGTCATTATTTCATTTTATTTTTTATATTTTTTTACTGAAAGTTTTAATAAATGATTGCCGATCTGTTTATTATATAAGAGATAATGTAAGAAGGTAATAATTTATCATAAAACACCTAGTTGATCTTATGTTTAAGCATAATTGTTCATATTATGCCATTTTAACATAACGTCTCTATGTTAAGTCAACTCCAACTAAAATCCCTTCATTACAGTTTAATTACTTAAAATTTAAACTGTTAAAAATGGCTGCGATTCATTTTCAATCTAAATATGAGAAGGAGCTGTGGGATTCGTCCGATCAAATGGGTTCGAATAACGGTAAACTGGTCCTCATAAAAGAGAAATGCTGATTAATTTTATTTATTGTTTGCGAAATATTTTCCAGGTATTAAATACTTACCGTTGTCAAGTAATCGTTTCTTTTTCCCGATTATCTTACTACACAATGTAAAAGCAGTCATAGCAAAATATCTTTCTGGTTCGGCTATAATTTTAAATGACCCGCTGGAAGGAAAATGTTCATTGATGATGGTTGTTCAATGTTCTTGGTTAATGGCTGCAGCTATCTGCCAAGAAAAAACAAAGTGGAAATACATAGATGTAAAAATAATTTGAAATGAGAAAACACTATATATTATATTGTATTCAAAGATAAAATATTAAAATGGTAAAAAAAAAATGAATCAAGGAACATACATTTAAAAAAAATAGTATACTAAAACTAGCCAAGGAAAATATTCTTGACTCGACTTTCTTTATAAATACTCGACTACTTTTAAAATTTTAACCATTTTAATAACGTTTAAAATCGTAGAATAATATTATTGAAAAAAATTGTTGTTTTCGTTTAGTTTTTCTATTCTCAAATTCAGACAAAAGAAAAAATTCGATATTTTTCAGTTGAATTTTTTACCAAAAAAATGCAGATAGTTCAATTTTAAATTCGTTTTAAGGGCTCATTACTTACAAGAATTACTGAGAGAGCTAATCATTAAAATTTGTAATTATTTAAAATGGTTACTCATATTGGCTTCATCTGATTATCTTAACTGTTGTGCTTAATATTTTCATTAAGCTGATATCATTCTTACTATTTGCGAATAAAAGATAAGTAAGAAACCAAAGAGAGTGATCTCCATGAAACTGTCTCCTATATCTATATCTATTCTATACTTATAATAAAGCTCAATGTGTGTGTGTGTGTGTGTGTTGTCGCTCTACAGGCCAGACCATTCAACCTACAGCTACCAAATTTGGCACGTGTGTACCTTGGAGGCCGGGAAGGTGCACCTGGGGGTTATTTTTTCGAATTTTTAACTAGAATTTTATTTATTTAAAAATTAAACGAAATTTTGACGTGTTTCTGCTATAACTGCCGAAATTATTACCGCACAAAAAAGATTTTTACATGAAGTTAAAGATAAAAAATTTATCTTTTAAATGATACTACTGTTTTAATCTTAAAATTAAATTTCTATTTTTAATGAATTTTTAAATAAATATTTTAACTATGTTTTTCAATAATTTTTTTCGTCAAAAATAAAAATTAAGATTAAGCACGTTTCGCATTCAGGAGAAAAAAATAGCTTTTTTCAAAGTGTTGCCATCACATTGATTAAAGCTCTAACTGAAAATAAATTAAATCTTTTTGGAAATGAAATCTGCAAAAATATAATTTTCAGCACGTGTCTGTAGGAAATGAAACAAAAATTAAATATTTTTTCTAAAAAATAAATTCAAGAAAAATTTTTTTATGATCTTTTACACTCTCTATACAGGGTCCTTATTTAGTCCCGGACCCATTTTGATATTTAATGACTCATAAAATAATGAAGATGTAAACAAACTTATGGCATTTATTGATGGAATAACTCATATATTTTCCTTTTCAGGTTTGAATATTTTTACTTTTGTAAATATCGTCTGCGCGTGTAGTTAATTTCAGATAATTTCATTTTCCAGTCTAAATATCTGTACTTTTCTAAATATCGTCTGCTTATTAATTGCATTTTTCTCTCTTTTGTTTTTGGCAACTATTGAAATGTTATGTTTACTTTTGATGTGTTTGTTCTATGTAGTACTTTTGCATGTGATGTTTTATTCGAGCGGATATTAAGGAGAATGCATACACCACAAGAAAATGCACAGATTTTATGGTGTTCATAGAATTAATTTCCAATCAACTAAATCACTGACTTTTAAGAGAATTTCTAATCACTTAAACGGACTGATTTATGAAGATTTCAATATTACTATTCAATAAAAAAAGGATAATTTTAGATTTTCCATCGATCGTTTTAAAGAAAATACACCAATCAACGCGCAGGTTTCTCAAGATTAATTGGCCTAAGATTATGAAAATGGTGAGTTTTTCTAAATTTTTAACGTTTAAAACTTCATAAATAAGTCTTAGTTGATCGCGGAAAATAGAAACATTCATTCATTTATTTAAAATTTTGTGTGTCCAGAATATTTCTCAGATTATGATACCTTACTGCATTAAATTTAGACTTCATAATTTTTGAAATATATTTATAGGCCGGAACAAAATATTATTATTGATTTGATTTCAATCCTTTTGAAAGCAAAACTGAATTTTATGCTGAATCTGAGAAGTTTTGTTGAATTATTCTTTGAGATATTACATAAATGATGAAAAATATTTTGTAGTTCACATAAGACTTAAATACCGAGCGATTCTGTATGCAATACTCATATTCAGTAATAATAATAATTAATAAATAACAATAAAGATGATAAATAAAATAAAATGCTTGGTTTTATTAAAAAAATTAATATTAATTGCAATTTCATCATTTCCACTTTAAATTAAAGTTGAAGTTTTGCCGGAAATGACAACAAATTAGCAAGATGTATATAGTAAATTGAACGAAACGATCTAAACAGTATAAGTTTGGTATGGCTATCAAAATTTGAAGATTAAAAATGTTTTGTTTGAGAATCCTTGAAGAGACCAGTTACTTAAAATATTTAATTGAAAATTGTAGCGAGCGGTAATACTGACGAACCGGCTGGTCGCTAGTATATTATAAATTTAAACACCGTCGAAGCATTGCATATAAGATAAATAAATGCCTAGTGAAACGGCTGCAGCTCATCCATTAGGGCAGCAAAGAAGTATCACTCCTGTCATTTTATTTTAAACACTTGCATTTTCACTTTGAAACGGACTTTCAGTTTTCTGCTCTGAAAGCTCACGAATCAACAAAGGGGTTGAGAGGGGAGGAGAGGGATAAAAGAATGATGAACGAAAAAAACAAAAATTGAATCAGCAAATGAAAGAAATTTTGGGATTGTTCCACTAGCAATTCTAGAAAGCATTAGAATCCGCCCACTAGGTACAACGAACTGATGATGAACCAGATGTTCCTTTGAACTTATTTATTGAAAACTGGTTTCTCCAGTACTTGTTTTATATGCAGTCACCTGATACATTTTTCACTAGACAATATTACACAAATTTAGCCTTCTCACTCTCGTCTTATATTATTTTATATTATATATACATATAGCATTTACTTATTGACTGTTTGTGGCTCTAAGTTTCGTTTCATGTACCTTGACAGAAGTCAGTCTGGTTCATTGCATATTCGTTTTTTCCTTTCTGTTGTCACACTTCGATAAAAAGATATGTAGATAAAATTTTAAGATATTATTTAAATGAAATTTTTTTAAAAGAGAGAATTCATTGTTATTAATATTAAAAAGGCTACCAATCGAAAAAATTTTACTATTTACACATCTTGTAAAATATTTTACAAACACCTGGAACTATTCAAAAATTTTCAAATGTTTAATGATTTAGTTTCAATATAAATATTCTTGTGGGCGAGTTAGTTTGTATTCATTTTTGGATTAGAGTTATAGAACAGAGCGGGCGAAATGGGTAGTGCTTGTGAACGTGAAGGAGATAAAGGGAATCTGTGATATTTCTGTAAGCAGTCCAATTTTCATTTAATTTTCTGTTCATTAAACTAGAAGAAATTTACATATTTTGTTGGTTATTTGATATGTCTTCAATGATATAAACCTCATGATTTAATCCTATTTGAAATTTTGGATTACCGGAAAATAAAACATTTTTTATTATATATGTAATGATATTTTAATTCTAATTTCAATTTAATTAATTTACAAGATTTTCCCTTAATTTAGACCATAGTAACTTCATTCTAAAAATATTCTCTTATTTCGTGATCCAATTCCACTTTCGGTTTAATTAATTCCTCTATAAAACTAATGCGCCATCAGAACTACGTATCAAATGAAAATGATACTTCCGTTGAGCTTCTCAAGGTCAACATATGTATTCCATTGGCGCGTGGCCGGAAATCTTATTTTATTTAAGACTAGTGATCATTTGTTTCGCACTCTTCTTTACTTCTGCTTTTGTGGCGCACTGCGCCTTCTTGTAAATAAATTGCTTTCTCGAGATGGATATTAAATAGAATTAAAATACCACGTCTCGTATATGTCTTCAAACCTGCATTCTGCTTCAGCCAAAATATGTTTCATATTATTTAGCTGGCAGGATTCGAAATAGCATTACCATACACACACACACACACATATATTATATGAAAATATTATTTGCAACTTGCCAATTCTCTTCTAAACAGAAAAGCTAGCCATTGCAACGCATGGGAGTGATGCTAATGTAAATAGCAAAATAATGTTAAACTGGACGAATTAAAAAAAATTAATATACCACCTGAGAAATAATTTATATATGTATATTATTGTTAAAATATGAAAAACGTTATTTAATCGAAAATATGTTACGTCATGAAATAAAATTATATATTCCATTAAATAATTGATAATAAATGATTGAATAATAATTAATTGCGAAGTTTTCTCACGAGGAGTCAATTCTCTCGTTGAAGTGTTAATAGAAGAGCGAACTTACTAGCTGCACTTCAAACACTATTGTTGTTTTCAGTTTGCTTGCGTTTTTATTGTTCTCAAGTATTGTTTTTTATGTAGATATCGGTTGTGAATTGCTACCTCTGGAAATGTTTCTTGTGAAATAAAGCGCTATTTACCGTTCTACAACGTATTGGATTGTTTCGATTGTACATCCACCAGATGATTTCTGGGAAAATATTCCTCTACTGAAGGTTACATTTGAAACAGCAATTTTCAATACCTCACTCCAACGACAGATAGGTGGTGTCGTAGCGCTACATCTAGAAGATGAGGTACTTCTGTTTCATCACATCCAAATTTATCATTCATTTTTATAAAGGCACTTGTATCAGTCACTTTCAGACGCAGAATAAGCCTGTAAAGAGTAAAAACTCAAATTGTATACGAAATTTATGACATTATGAGCGTTTTTAAATACGAGGTATATTTGAAAAGTAATAATATGATGAATGAAGACAAAATATCGATGGCTGAGTTAGCAAGACAATCTTAGAACTTGACCTTACAAACAATTTGGTTATTCTTAACTGTTAATATCCGACACCAAAATTCGATCATTACTCAAACATTTCTCCGTAATAACGAAATTACTGGCAAAGATGTTTGACAAATAATTCCTTTAATAAAAACATCAAAGATTAACAAGTAAACTAACAATTTGAAGAATAATCATTTGATACTTTTGGAGAACAAAGTTAAAAGGCAGCTTCCGGTTATCATAGTCTTACACTGCTTACATGAGAAACCGAAGTATCTTTCTAAAATGTTGCAAACCATGAAGGATTGAAAACCATGCAAGACTAAAGAATCGCAATGGTCTAACGAAAATTCAACCAAGCACTTATACCTGGACATGGGGGTGGGAGATGCAAACTGAAGGAAAAGAAAGAGAAAGCTCTAGGAGAACTCTACGATAATAAACTCTTAGGAGGAAAAACTGAAGAAAATCTCTTCGCTAAGTCTACTGTAAAAGAACAGGTCCGCTCAACTTTCATCCCATCACCCCAATTAAAACTTGCCCTATTGAAAACCAAAGTTCACATGGTCGCGCTAAAAATTCAAACGTTCTCATATCCTTTCATTTTAATTTCAATCTATCCCTCCACCGCACAATTCTGCTAAAAATCTAAGAGACCATTTACATTTTCAGAGATGGATAGTAAACAGAGATGGATAGTGATCTGGCCCTATCACTGCTCTGCCAAATTGAGCGACAACAATACCGTTTTGCAAATTGAACTGGCTTCATTTCATGAAGCAATTAAATATGAATCTCACTTTCCAAGCAATAACATCTTTAAAATCTATATCAACTGTAGAGCAAGTAGTGTGACATTCTCTATTTCAAAGAGTGCAAACCAAACAGTGAGAAAAATTTTTAAACATTCTTTCAAATGTCTCATATGCAGAAGCTTATGAAACAACTAAGGCAATAGAAAAGGCAGAACAACTGGCGATAAGCGCAAAACGAAATGAACAATATGTATAAACAAAGTTTTCTAAAAACACACATATAACACACAAAACCATATATAAAAAAACCCATCTGAAAAAGCATAGTAGAGGAATGGCAAAGATCTTGGAGCAACGGTGATACTGGTTGGAAAATTTTTGATATCCTAAACCTCAGTTAGTATTCGCCCATTAACTAAATCAGAGAGAGTATTATTTTCCTCTCGGAACACCGGCCTTTCCTTACCTACCTAAAACGGCTCAACCTGTCGGACAATGATCAGTACACTTCTGGTAGGATTAGCTAGGAATTTCAATATGCTACGAAGTGTATTCTCATAGACTCGTGGCACATGAAGAAACCAACACCAAGCTGCGAATAATAATGGCTGGAAAGAGTCGCCAACAACTCTTTTTCCAAAAACAATCCATAGAATAAGTAAATTCATCAGTAAAAATAGAGATCACTTCCTACTTTCCTAGACTCGAACATCAAGTATTCCACATTCTACGACCAAGGAAAAAGGCACTACAGCTTCTTCACGTTTATTTACATCCTATATTAGATTTTTTTAACTACCTTTTCATTTCCCATGTTATAACTACAAGAGCAATAAGCACTGAATTATTGATTTTTTTTAATTCATAGTATCGCTTTATTAATCTTTAGTCCAGATATTTTTACTGCTTTATTTCAGAGAAGAAAATTTTATTAAATGGGCTGCATAATATAATTTTTTTTTATGTTAGTGTAATTTTTGAATACTTATTTCTGTTTTATTTTCTGTAAATATGCATGTTTTAATAAAATTCCAGAATCATGCACATCAACCATTCAGTGATCGTAATCGTTACGAATATGAAAGTATGAAATATGTTCTGTACCTTTGCTTATAAAAGAACATAGTATAAAACATTATTCGAAATTTAAATCTAGTATAGAACATGATTTTCTAAACTGCGGATCGTGAATCAATTTTTTGGGAGACGAGCAGATCTTGAATCTGTATGTATTTTCTAAAAAGTTTCAAAAATGATCTGATTAAGCCACATATCAAAAACATGGCAAAAAAATGCATTAAGTAAGCAAGAGTATGTTGTCAGCTCAGATCTGGAAAATTCTGTTCTTTCCATTTCTCTATCAACTTTAAATTCAGTTTACTAAAGCATTCGTAAACTAAAAAGAAGGAAAATTCTTTTTCTAGAAAGTGAAAAAGAATCTTCAGTGTTCAAATTTTGAAAACTCCTGTTTAAAACACAAACATTTCAATTATTGTGTAGTAAATAAAATGGAGTTAAGCAAGGTTCTTTAAGCAAGCAAGAGAATCTTATCAGATCAGATCTCGAAAACTCAATTATTTCCTTTTTCTCTATCAACTTTCAATTCAGTTTACGAAAGCATTCATAAGTAACGAACGAATTCGAAAAGCAATGAAAGCATTCATAAACTGAAAAGAAAAAAATTCTTTTTCTAGGAATTGTGTCTCCTGTATTAAAATTTTGAGAAATCCTGTTTAAAGCAGAAACATTTCAATTATTGGATAGTAAATAAAATGGTGTTGTACTCTACAAGAATCAAACAGACATTTTGTTCACCAATCTTAAATTGACAAGAATATATCTGAAGCTGCGTAATTTAGTATTAGAAATATAGGAAAATACATTTCTTAAAAAATCGATACAAATTAAGTTTAAGAAATTGATAGCAAAATACCTGTAAGATCAAGTTCGTGACTTTAAAAAAATAAAAATTAAGAAGAAAGAAGAAAGAAAAGATAATATCTAAAATATATTATACAAAATTATCCAAATATATCTCTAAAAATCGAAGTTCCTTACTTTGCCGATGGAAAAATCTCTTTGATCTTCAGTAGTTCCTCCTCGCAGTCGAACGTCATAAGGTCAACCTTTAATTCTGCTGCACGGCGAAGGTGAGAGAAACCTTTGATGGTGTTGGCATAGATAATGCGATCGGCTGGAACATCAAGGTTCATGATTGTCTCCATTTCCGCCTAAAATAAAACCAATAAAACTTCTTTTAAAAAATCTGCAGAAAAATTTCTATTCCCCCACCAGCCATTTCTCCTTCTAAGGTTTTAAAGATTGGAATCGTAAGCATACAAGATAAGAAGGATGAGGTGCTGCATATTAAAAATGAAAGTTAGTGGTTGAAAATCTGTTATCAGCCCATGAGTTCTAAACGATCACAGCGGCCTGTAAATTTTCAAAAGAATTTTTTTTTCTTCAAGTTGCGGCAATCATTCGTTTAATTAGAATTATTTTTCTATTCTCAATTGTGAGGGAATTATGGGAAATTCAAACTTCCAAACGCCTTCCTTTGAGCAGATAGACTCATCGACAAACTCCCTAGAGATTTTCACACTGGTTATTAACATATGCATCTCCTGTTGAAGGTCATTCAATTATTTTTTTTTATTGATTTCTTATTATAATAAGAAGCAAAACGCTACAGGAATATTGCATATAGGTTTTTGAACAACGATTAGAAGGAGGCTGTGGGTAGAAACTTTGTAGGGTAGAAAATATGTTGAAACTGTCCCGAAGTCATGTCATGAGAACCATTTTGCAGTTGGTAGTTCTGCTAAAAAGATATATATATTTATCTCCCTCTAATATGTGAATATTTATTAATATAATCTTTATCTGGTGATCAGGGGCAGACTTTCATACTTACTAAGCTTTCATACTATATTTTTATAAATTATTACAGTATTATTACGATATAACCTCCGTTCAAATCAAGGCGTTTGTCGAAACACCTTAAGTTATTTGGTGTGAAAGTTTAGGTTTACATTCCGAGCTAATATTTCTTACCAATAGGAATTAGTGAGGGAAATTGTTGCCAAACTGGATCACTCGTCATCTCACAAATTTAATGAATAAAACATAATTTCCACATTTAGAGAACCATGCAAAGACTGCTTTGCATATAAAATGATAATTCTGGTACCAGATAAAAAATGTATCAATATATTCAGTAAAAATGGCATTAATTTAACCTCTCACTAACGCCAATAAAGCAAATCATAAGAGATATAATATTTTTTTCTGTATGTTATCATTACATCACAAACAAACTAATATCGGTACTAAAATTATTTTTTAAATTGTAACCAGTATGAAGCCAGCTCACGAAAATCTGGGCTCATAAAATAAAACCAATATAATCATTACTATGGACAATTCAGGATTACCAACCAAGTGCGCAACAAAACCATCAAAAATGCAGTAAACACACTATTAAATACAACGAAATAATTAAACAAAATAAAATTAGAGTTTTCGCCAAAAAGAGAGGAAACAAAATTTGACCGATAAAACGTTGGAGGAATAAATGTATCATATGTCGAAGATATGGTCGTCACTGATAACAAATTTGAGCATGGTGCTGAATTTGGAAGGTTGATCGATATCATCACAAAGCAGCTGTTACAAAATCTTTTCTGTACTTTCGTTAATAGGCAAATAAACATTATTGCTAACCAATACCACATATGTACTTAGTACGACCCACATATGAACTTAATATGACAAACATTTGAACTTAGTATCCCTGAAATTCGCACCACACAAATATTGTACCACATTAAACCAGCGGAAAGTCACTTGATCATATACACAGTAGGCCACGACCGTGTACTTGGAAGATCTGCCAAGTAAATCAAGTCTCAAAACAAGATGCAACCATGAAGCCACCTCCACGTCCCACCACAGCAGATAGTCATGGAAATTATTTGGCTAGCTTCAAATGATCGTCATCAATTTTGCACCAAGCTGATCACGCAGAAATTTAAAATCATTGCAATGTATATTTCGTTATACCTTTTCGTAATTTATATCTAATATAGATCAAGGAAGCGCTTAAAATTATTGACCATGTCTTCGAAATCAATCTTATTTTATTGTGTCTGTAAGATAGAGAACATAATTTTATTGGAGCATTGCATCGGTGTTAAAGAAGATCATTTCAAATCCGAGATGCTTATAAGACTAAAATGATTTTATCCCTTTCCGTATATCAATATTTAACCTACGCTTTATGAAACTGCAGCATCAGTAACAATGTAACTAATATTGAAACTCTGAATATTTTTATCGATGGCAATCAAAAATGTGCGATTGATTAATATAAAGTTGTAATCATATTTGAGTATACTTAGTAAGTCTAAGGAAAAAGAGAAATGTCATTTATAATATAGTTTCGATCATGTTCTCCATCATTAAAAGTTACCGAGTTTAATTTACGCGATGTTAGTTGCAATGTCACCAGGTTATGCTTGCATAAACTATACATTTTTGGTACTAAAAAATAAAAGGTAATGTAAATTATAAAAAAAAAGTTTATAAAACGAGGTAGGTGTAAAAACTTTTATCGTATTATTCCAAAAGAAATACATTTGTGTTAACAAGTTAAATCAAATAATGTTTGGAAATTGTTTATGTAATTTTCAAACCTTACCTTGCTTTCACAATCAAAGCCAACATCTAGAGCTGCCAGGGTTCGTAATAGCACGTGATCATTGTTACATTTCACAGCTGAAAGCGATGAAAACTTGAAATTTCATATTAAAGTTAGAAAACGCTCTTTATATTCAAAACTGAAAAGTTCATGAGAATATATATATGAAATTAATTTAGTTATATTAGCATTTCTTTTTAAAGAAAGGGCTAGTTTAGGGCGGATTTAGCAATTTTGAACCTGATCAGATGAAGTTGACAATACCTCAGCTGCAATTTTTATCTCCAAATTTCAAATTTCCTCCAATGATAGAATATTTGGGAAATGAAGTTAGATTTAGTGTGCACTACACTCACATGCGTATTGGATCTGTAGTGAAATCTGGTTTAGAATCTAAAGCTGTCCGATTCAGACAGAGGTGCATTGAACGGAGACAAGGAGGAGGGGCATAGATGCCCCAGACGTTGCTCTCAAAAGACACCATGAAAAAAAAACACTTGTGCAGATATGTCACTTATAAAAAAATATTACTAAAATGAGAGAATAATATTAAGCCTCGGGCCCAATTTGCATTTCCAAAGCCACTAAAGGCTAGGGGTAAAGCAATCATATTATACCCAGGACACCAATTACTTCCAGTACGCCCGTTGGATCCCAAAACCGCGATCTTCTCTTTAAACCACTATGACCTTGGATGCATACGAGTATGTTAATTTTAAATTTGATATTATTTTAAGTCTACTTTCCCCAAAACTGGGATGTGCATTTTTAATATTAACTGAGGTACAGGCCATTCATCATTTTGATCGATGGCTGGAGGATTAGGGTGAGTCCGTCCCTAGTGAACAAGCTTCTTTCCGAAAGTAAGGATATTTAACTTTCGACGGCAGGTATCATGTATCCAGTCCTCCATGTTGAATCTATAATGATTCGGTTTTCAGATTTTTATTTTCCGATTACGTAACCGAGACTTATATCAGTCCCATAGATTAGTGAGACCCTTATTTTAATACCAAGCAGGATAAATTCCGTTTATTGACTTTTCGTTCGATTTCGTACCCTCACTGACTATCTAGGGTTCCAGTTTAAATTTTGAATTTTCTAATCAATTTTTACTTTCTATGTCATAATTTTTCAGATCAACACAACTTTTATACGGACCCTATGTTGTAGAAACTATATAGTATATATTTGTTCTCCAGATTCAATATTTTTTTTTCCTATTTGAAATCCAAAACTCTTTTTCTATGTTCTAGCTGGCAGCGATCCTGCTCCTGATGCCTCCTCAGTTCGTATTAAATATCATATGGAATTCTATATTATTATTTTTATAAAATTTTTCAGCTTCAAGACCATCATATCACATTTCTGTAAAAAAAATTATTTAAGTTTGACATAAAGACTAACAATTAATATATTAGCTTATTTTCTGAGACATTAGTTGAAAAAAAAAGACATTGTTCAGCTAATTTTTGGAGAAAAAAAATAGCTAATTATGAACAGAAATTAATAAGAAAATACTGAAAACATTAAAGAACTGAATAAAAACGCATTGCATTATGATAAAACTAAGCATTAGCAATGAGATAAAATGCAGAACAAAAGAAAACGGACTAGTAAGTAATGGTAATAAATCTTATAATAAAAAGAGAATATATGTTTTTAATATCAAAGTTAGTATTATTAAATTAAGGAATATTAAAGGATATTCTTCAATTTATAGAATCTATTCCATTGTATTGTATGCAAATTTATTAAATATACTATTTTATTATTTCTAAAGGGAATCGGGATTCCGAACTGAACTATTAAAGTTTATATAATAATTTTAAGAAATCAACTATATCGATCGAAACATGACTTACTATACATAGTCTTCCTGAGTAAAAGAACTAAACGTGTGTCCAAACGTTTATGAAAAATAATAGAAAATAGATATAGAAAAAATAGCCAAATTGTCAAGCAATATGAATGTTTCGTTAATTTTTACAAATTCTACTCAAAAGTGTTGCAATTACTTCCAAACCTTATGTTACGAAATTTTCACCGGGGTTCGTTTGGATAGCGGAAGTTATATGGTGTGGAGAACGCTCAATAATCAGACGGCAATGGAAAAAGAAATAACGACGTTTATTTACACGAAGACACACAGGACAGCACAAAAGCGGCAACTATATACAGCACAGAAGACGATTATCTTCACCCGAGACGTGTAGCATACAACAGCATACAACCAGAATCTACTGCAGACAGTAGCGCACAGCTCAGTTCAGCACGAGCTTGACTCAGTCGCTTCCGACTACTCCGTCTTCTACTTCTCCGACTCTGGCTCGGATTACTGACTTGACTTCTCTGGCAGCTGCAGCCCCTTTTATAGGTCTCAGGTGGCGGGGCTAGAAGCCTCTCAACCAATCAGGAACGTTCTAGGCGTATCTCGGTTCCTACTGGGCGGATCGGGAAAATTCTCGAAGTTTCGGGTATAATCTATTTTGGCGCCAAAGTCGCCAAATTGGTCGCCAAGTTTGTCGCCAAGCTCCGGGACCCCCGACACGACGCCCAGACTCTGTCCCATAGAGATGACTGTAAAACATTCTTTCCAATGATGGAACCAACTATGCTGGGAAGCAGCATTACGGATTCGTAACACTTACAATTTGCCCACCTTATCACAAAGCTATACATAATGTAATATTATAAACGTTTCTCGACGATGAAAAAAAAGGAAATTGCAGCTAAACGTGGGGAGGGAACAGGGATAAGGATTAAAAGACGGTCAAATAACTGTACAAAATATAGCAGTAGCATTCAATAATTGGGAAGATCAGATAAGGTTAGTTTATTTTAAATAATTTACATCATTTAAGTATAAATAATTTTAACACGATCATTGACACATAGAAAATTGCTGTGAAGCATTGGAGATTCACACTGTCTCTAGCGTGTTAATAATATGTGTTTTAGATTTATTTGGGTTTTACGGTGCAAGGACCATTATATGGTCACTGCCAACAAAAATGAGATGTGGAAAAGGGCAAACAAATGCCATAAACTTTTTATAAAACTTTTAATAAAAAAAATTGAGATTCGATTTTCTATTCCAAAACATCGCAGAGTTGTAACTTTTTAGAATATCTTTGTATTTTCAAAATTTATTCTTAATTATGGAGCAGAGATAGCATGTACACACATAAATATTTATATAACATCACGAGCAAAGTGAGTGAATATAAATTCATTAATTATATGAAAAATATTGCTTTGAAGATACTCACCTACATCTATAAAATTTCATTAAAATTAGAAAAAAAAGTTTTGCATGGAAATAAAATTGGTATCATTGAAAAAACTTTTTAAAAAAATGGCGAAAAAGGCTGTTATGTAATAATAAATTTCGAAGTTAATGAGAAAAACACGAAAGTTTCAATAAATAATTAAAAATTAAAATTTTGATAAACCAGTTAATGGTAAGATTTTAGTATCTAAGAAACATGCCTAATTTGGTACTTCTAAGCGCAATAATGTGTCCTGAAAAGTGTTTCGAAAGAATTTTACTTTTTCGTATTTGAAGTATACAAAGAGAGTATTGAAAAAAAAAATTATAACTCGAAATTTTGACGAATATCCTCGTTTCAGACCTCTTAAAAGCCAAAAAATATATTTATGGAGATGTGTCTGCTTGTTAACTCAAAAACGCTTTGAAATATAAGGATAAAAATTTAATATGTAGTCTTACAAAAAAAATTGTAGATTTCTATAAAATTTTCAATTAAATCCATTCGGAGGATGTCTGTCTGTCCACCTATTTCAGTAAAGAGTTAGATAAATAAAATTTAGTGCTTAGATGTAGCATCTTGAATATAAATTATGATAAAATTCTGAGCCAAATCTGCAAAAGGTTTTATCTTTATTTTCACATGCACGTAAACGTAATGAAATAAGTGAAATATATGATTAAATAAATGATTGCAATTATCAAATTGCAGTCAAATTTTGGGTTCAATTGCTGGGAAACAAGTAATACATAAAACAAAATTTTTTAAGTCAATTCCTACTTATGTAAGCAAATTATTTTTTAGTTACTTTTTATTAAATAATTACAAAATTGGTGACAAACTTGGCAACTATTTGACGACATGGTGACGGATTTGGCGACGAAATAGAAATCACAGGACAAATTTAATTAATTGATATTTGAAAAAAACTGTATTAACATCAAGTGTCATCCACTACAAGTTTAAAAAAACGTATTTGAACTTGAATGGATAAATAAAAATTATTTTATTGACGATTTAAAATTTGAACAAGATATATATATATATATATATATATATATATATATAGAGAGAGAGAGAGAGAGAGAGTGAACTAATAGTAGGAATTGAAATAAAGACGTAAAAGAAATATATTCGATTATCGTATGTGCATGTGTATTTACATACCAGGAACCACCAAACAAATCTTCAAAAACTGAATCATCAAAATAAATCACCCAAAATCACATGGAAGATTCAGTAAAAATATATAATTTAATTCACGCCAAAAATGAATATTTCGAAATTATATTCGTCAATGTCATACATTTCATTCGCAATCTTATCCTATAGAGAGAGTAAGGGGATAACCCCTTTATTAGAAAACATGCGAGGAAGTTTCAGAGAGATCAATCCTTCTGGTTTCACCATACTAGTTGCAATTTTTAAATAGCATGCTATTCTGAGAAAATTACTTTAAAATTTTAAACGTTGATAAGCTTATTAATCAAGAAGTAAAAAACGAAAGATGTGTAATGTAGGTTTTGGATCTACAGTACATCCAAACATGAGCATGAATATTGGTGTGCTCCTTTGCAAAAGATAAATAGAATACCATGCTGAAATATGTGCAATAGTTTTTATTTTAACTAAAAATATCTCCGTATATTTAGAGAAATATCATTAGAAATTGTTGAAGCTTTAAAGAAATAAGAAAATTTTTACCATAGTAAGGTTCTACACGAGGCATTTTCTCTCTCCAGTGCTTTACTTTCCAAACAACATCATCAACATCAAAAACCAAAAAAGGGGAATCATCTTCCTGAGGGAAAAAAATATAAACAAATTTTTAAATTAATTTTTAAAATACTTTAAAAATTTTGAAGGTAGATAAAAATTGTCAAAATTCTCGGATCAAAACAGAAATTCTGATAGCATTACTTAAAACAAATTAAAATTTTTAAAATTTTTTCCAGTTGTTACTGGAATTTATTGATTTATTATATTTATTGTATAGTTTTCATTTGTACTTAGTTTCCATTTTGTACCGTTTGCTTTTAGCGTCTTGTTAATTGAATGTTTTGTTTAAATACATTTCATTTTTTATGCAGATTAATATAATGAAAATTTCTTTAATCCCTCAGTAAAAATTCAGTCCTATCTATTTTAAAATAAGAGCCGGCTGTCTAGTCACGACTCGAGAATACATCAGAAGTTGTTAACTGCAAACTGCGGCATGGTTGAACGTGATATAATCAGAATGCAATGTCATCTATTCAGGTAACTCGCGATGTCTTTCAAGTAACTTCATTTACATTTCGTTTGTTATCAGAAAGCATGTTCTCACTTGTTTGGGGGCAGGCTGAAACTTTAATGTTATGTTTTAAATGTGGTAAATAAATATATAATGAGTTAACTTCGAGTCCAAAGAAATGTTCACAATCAAACACAAAAAATTTGATGACTCACAAGGGAACAAGAAGAGGTTGAAAATTTAGTTCGGGATAGGATTCAGTATAATAGTAGTATACATTTAGAATGTTCATTCATAAAAGAATGTTCATTATTAAAAATATTAAAACGCAATGACTAATCAATTTTGAGAAAATGGCCCTCAAACTTTCAGCATAGCTTCTATATTGATAAAGTACCGCCTTTGCAGAGATCCGAATAGTATAACGGATAAAGCGCTGGCATAGCATTCACGAGACCCGAGTTCAGTCCTGGGCTAGTATCTTTTTGCTTTTAATTATTTATTTTCTTTTTAAATTATTTCAAATTAATTTAACAACTGACAAAAAGTTTTAATTAATGTTTTTCTTTTTTTATATACAAAAATAACAATTTTTTTCTCTCAGTTCTTGGATTATAATTTAATTTTTAGAGGAAAAATAATTATAAATATTAATGTGTTTGTTTTAAATATTCAGAATTACTTAATTTCAGTTTACAATTTAAAGATGGTTTCAATTATTATGATACTAATTTTTGTATCAAAAAATAAACATATTTGCTCATAATACATAAATTATAGCTTATGTGTTTGTTTTACTAAATAATGCAGCTGTAAAAATCCGTTCATTTACAAAATTTTATTGAATAAAGAGAGCGATTGTATGCAAACTAGCTTCTACACATATTGATAGCAAAAAAAAAATATGTAAAATTTTATTACATATAAAACATTATTTACGCATAAAACAGCCTCCATAATGTAAAAATGTCAATTAGAAAATTTTTGTTTTACATTCCTCTATACAAAAAGATCTACGCTTATATCTCCAAGATTTGCAGTTTAGTTATATTACCGTTTTAACGCAACACTTGGGCTATTTTGGGACGGACCTCGTAATTTTCATCCACGGTCAGATAACGAGGACGTCATCTGAGTAGGTACCTCTCTAAATTTCTACACCACTACAGGAAAAGCCGTTTGACCCCGACGGATTTAACGTGCACCAAACTCGCTTTAGTGGAATCGGGTCGCGAACTTGAAATCTTCTGGTTCCGAAGCCGAGACTTTACTACCGGGCCACCACGGCCTCAAGATTTGCAGATATATAGTTCTAAGTTTAGAGGGACCTATCACAAATTCAGATAGAAACATTTATTTAAAAAATTAAAATTTATTCTATACAGAAATAATATCATAGACAAATGTTTGTTTCAGCAGTACACCATTCAATGATAGGAATTTGCCTATTGCTGTTCGCGTTTATTTGATCGATAGTTGCAATTTCGATCGACTGAAGAAGAGATAAACTTCAGAAATTGATGTTTTTGGTACCTAGAGAATAGAGCAATTCTCAACGTGAGAATAAACGCTTTGCTCACAATTGGATACTTTAAATCTGACTTTCCTGAAAAATGACGTTAAAAACTGGGTGGAAATTCTAGTGATTTATTTTATAATAATCATTGTATAAGCATTGTTAGAAGAACGTAAATTTTCGTATGCATCAAAGATTGTCACTTTGAACAAATTTTGTAAATACTTTGAATGCTTGACCATTATTTAGAATTTAACAAGAAGTAATAATTGCATTATTTTTCATACAGCTCTTTAATGACTATTGCCATATGCATCATTACCAAATGATGTATAACCAATCGTGTCGTATGGAAATCAGGCTGAATTTTTTTCACTGCATTGACATTATGCAAGAATCCAATGTCAACTGGAATCTTGTAACTGATTAATGGAAATTACAAATAACTGTGAATTATTCATAAATTACGTTAATCTAAAAAAAAGGTGCTATAATGCAGCGTTTCTCAACCTTTCAGTATTCGTGGCCCAGTTTTCAATCATAATTTTCATCGCCCCTCCCGCTTACAATAAAATGTATACAACAATAATGTATATTGAGTATTTTGGATTCTGTTTTTAAATTATATTTAACTAATTGCCCAAACAAGAGTAAAAGCAGCCAACGTTGGCGGGAAACCACATCTTGCATTTTGGACAAGCGGGCAGTGAACAGATGAAGCGAATGAAAGCGGAGAAAATTTAAATATTATATTTGAAATGAAAGTCAAACAGGAAGATAACGTTAAAAGAATATGAAAGTAGAAAAATTCGTCAATGAAAGTTAACCTAGACGGGGTGAGTTGAATTTAGAAAATGGGAATACATTTATTCGAATAATAAAAGAAATAAAACAGAAGCATGACTAAACAAAAGTAAAAAAACAGCAATGTTTGAGGACGGGAATACACACGACCGATGCCGTTTCGAGCATGCGCGGAGCAAATGTTTTCTCATAAGAAGAAGGAAAATATTCGATAACGCAAGTTTCAATTCCAGCCAGTCTCATTCGAGTCAACCCTTTTATCGCTATCGAATCTATCGTGAATTTTTATGTTATATATGTTTCTGTTAATTAAATTTATATATAATTTATTCTGTTTTATGTTATATATAATTCTGTTAATGTTCAATTCACCATATTAAATATTCACGGCAGCAGATTTATGCAGACTCATGAATAAATTTTTAAGCGGAAGTAAGCAATCATTACACGATAGTCAAGAATCAACAAGTACACAGACACGCGTGGTTCCGAAAATAAAATCAAGGAAATATTCTCAAGAATACTTAAATTTTTGGTTTACTAGTACTGAAGTAAGTGAAGAAGAAAGGCCTCTATGTATCATTTGCTCAAAAATATTGGCCGCAGACAGCATGAAACCTAATAAACTTAAACGACATTCGGAAACGCTTCATAGTGAGTGCGTCAACAAGCCTAAAGAATTCTTCGAATTAAAATCATATAAAAAGCAAAAATCATTTTTAAAGAAACTTTGTGAATAAAAATAGCTTTAATTGCATCTTACAAAGTTCATATAAAATAGCCAGATGTAAAAATCCTCACACCAATGGTGAAGAGCTAGTTTTGCCAGCAGCCATTGAGATTGTAGAAACTATGTTTGGAGATAATTTTTCAAAACAATTGCAGTCCATACCTCTTTCAAATGATATTGTTGCCCGTCGAATTGGCGATATAGCTGAAGATGTCCAGCGTCAACTTTTCTCGAAGTTGCGTGACAAATTGTTTTCAATACAGCTTGACGAAGCAACAGATAGTAATAAAGATGCTCATTTAATTGCCTATGTTCGAATTTGTAATAATAAATCAGTAGTAGAACTACTTTTATGCAAACCAATAGAACTCAAAACATCAGCGCTCGCATTATTTGTTATTTTAAATGATTTTATGAACGAGACAAACATAGAATGGAAAAATGGCATTGGAATATGCGCCGATGGTGCTCGTTCAATGTCCGGAAGATTTTAAGGTATACAAGCACTTGTAAAACAAAAATCGCCTCAGTGCAACATTGCATGATACACAGAGAAACTTTGACTTCGAAAGAAATGAGTCCTGGTTTGAATATTGTATAAAATTATTATTATATTATATAAAATTATATATATTATTATTATATTATGCTGATATTATATGAAAATGAGATCCCTGAAATCGAGAATCTTTTCCGCACTTTGTAAAGACATGAGTTCAGTACCTTCAGCGTTACTATTTTATTGCGAGGCAAGATAATTATCACGTGGGAAATTTTTGTAACGGGTTTATGAATTAAGAGAGGAAATCGCCATTTTCCTAGAAGAAGAAAACAGACAGGAGGCCGAGAATTTTCGCGAAATTTTATTTTTGATGACATTGAGGTACTTGGTAGACATATTCGAGAATAGTTAAATAACTTGAATCTTCAACTCCAAGGAGCAAATACACATATGTTGGATACGAGTGATAAAGTTAATGCTTTTTGTAGAAACTTGGAATTGTAGAGCAGAAATTTAAAGCAAAAAACCTAACAATGTTTGTAAATGTGGATGATTGTATTAAAACTTACAAGGCTGTAGAAGAACATGTAAAAGTTGTTTTTGTAACCATTTAAACTCATTTAGCCATGCTAGCAAAGAATTTTAAAAAGTATTTTCATGCTGACGACAAACTGATAGCAAGTTACGAGTGGATTAGGGATCCATTTCATAAGACTCCCGAAGGACTCTCAAATTGATGAGGAAGAAAAATTCATAGACTTCACTACAAGTGGCGAAACTAAAAGGCAATTTTGTAATAAATCAATATTTGAATTTTGGGCAGGAGTAAAGATGATTTTTCTGCACTAAAAACCAGGACATTTCACATTCTATTACCATTCAACACCCTACCTTTGGTAAACTGGATTTTCTGCTGTGGCTTCTTTGAAGACAAAATATAGAAAAAGAACTGAGAGTGGCTATTTCTAATACTAAGCCTTCCTCCGAAAAACGTTGCTCTGCAAGACAGGCCCAAGGAATACTAATAATTATTAAATTTGTTTTTAATTTAGTATGTTTTGATTAAGTAAGTTGTTTTACTTTAATAAGTTATTAAATATGTCGAAATGTATTTTGTTTTCTATGTGTATGTGTGCTTTCCTTTCAGTCAGTTAATCAATTTTTTAAAATAATATTTTCTCTTGTATATTCTTGTGCCCCCCTCTCTAGTGTGCTCGCTTCCCCCTAAGGGGGCGCGCCCCACAGGTTGAGAATCGCTGCTATAATGGGAAAGTGAATTTAATTGGAAATCATTAAGTGAACATTTTTATTATATATACATTGTTTGCGTTTAATATAAAATTGCCCTTTTATGTCTATTTCAATATTATGTTCCTAAAACGATACATCCGCTAACAATGAGTTAATTCATAATTAATGCAAAATTTCAAAGAATGGACTATTCTTACCTTCTGGTCTGAATTTCGGCCAATGTACCAGGATCCATGACTGAATGCTATCAAATCGTAGAAAGACGTGATTTATACAATGAGAAATATCATTGATCAGAGATAATTCGAGTTGATAACACCGAGAAACTTACCCACCTAGGTCAGTAAAGTCCTCCACAATTGGATTTGAAAATATTTAAAAATCGTTGATATTTTGACAAGAACCAATTTTTATATCTTCACTCTCTATGCAATGTGACTAAATTAAGTTACATAACTATTTAGATTTTACGTAATTCCTTATATACTTTTAAGTTGCACAGAAAAGCATATTAAATAATCCAAAGGAAATTAGGTACATTTTTCTTATATGTAATGTCAATTTAAATTGTCTCAAATCAATTGCAGAAGCAAAATACACAGAAAAAAAACTAATAAAGAAAACGAACATTTGATTTTCAATGCAAAAGAGCATATGAAACATCGATTTTATTTGAAGGAATATATTATATCTGTTCCTTAATAAAGAAAAAAGATTCTAATCTTAAAATTGATCGATAATTGATGCTATCAAACCTCATTTTTACCATCTTAACTTTATAATGTGTTCAGTGATGTTGTAATTCTAAAAAAAACTAAATCATCGTTAATAACAAAGTTAATAAATGCCTAAATCACTCAAGCATCTATTAATTTGAAAACCAATTTGTTGTATTGTTCAATAAATTAAAAACATAAGGAGTACGAATAATATACATAAATGTACCTATAAGGAATATTTTTCGACAAGCAGCAATTAAAGAATCTTTCTTAATTATCATTTTTTTAAATAAACTGTATAACTTGTTTTAATTCTTTTCTTTTGATGTGATAGAAATTGATTTGGCCCAATTAGGTTATTGTTATCTATCAGCTAATGTTATTTCAATCCTTAGCTCCTGAAATGATCATATTAAGCGACGGTTACTGCAATATATTTCATTTTCATGAATAAAAGTTTCTTCTACAGATATCAAAAACATATCATTACTTATGAAGTCTGTTAATAAATTTCTCAAGAGAGTCACAATTCAGAAAGTGATATTTTTATTTCCGAACCAGACGGTAAATTTCTGTTGTTTAAATGAATGACAATATTTGTATGTTATCTTTCAGTCATTTCAATTAAATTCATGTTCGGAAATATGTTCGCACAAATATATCGACCAAGAATCTACGACAGCTCAAACGCTTTTATTGATGAATTATACTATGAGTTATGACTCAGAATAAATAATAATTGAAATGCTATATTATGAATTTTAATTATTAAATTGACGTAAGATACTCTTATCCATTTGCACTTCAAAAAATAATAAGAGGAAAGGCTATAAATATACGAATAAAATTATTCCTTTTAGTGCTCAGGAAGCTCAAAAATATAATTATGGGTTTGTTATAATTCATAAATTTAATCTCGGGCTTTCGTAACTATACGGCATTTATAGCAATAGTTATCTAAAAGAATGTTAAAACGATGCATCGCACAGAATGCCGAGTCAGGATTAACATGGGAGTTCAATGGTCTAATCTAAATATGCAGTATCAATATTATATATATGTATATATATTCGTTTACGTCCATTTGTAACGCTAAGAGAAGATTAAAACTATCCCTTCTTTTATTTGTATCATTATTGGACACAAATATAATATTTTTATTTTGGCGTAAAGTTTTTTGAAATTTTTGCCAATAATTTCCTTTTATGCCGCATTTACTGAAGCAGAATTCTAAAAATTCCTCAGTAAAATCCCAGTTTAGTGTGCCCCTTGCTACACCAAGGATGCCAAGTAGCCAATAAAGATGGCGGACCAAATAAACAATTCTGCAAAACAGTTACGGTTAGCAATCTCCGCATTAAAATTATGACCTTTACTCACAAGTTTTGTTTTATCTGAGAAGACCTTTAATTCTTTTTATTATTTAACTTTACAATTTTCAAATAAAAAACTTTTGCAAACCGCCTGTGACAGTCTTTTGTGTTAACAAAAGCATTTAGAGCATGCGATGCTTTCGGCATCTGAGGAATGTACCGGGCAGAATTTAACTTCCTACTTAAAAAAATATCCTACGGATTCACTAGTAGCGCGAGTCGGATCCTACTAGCTTCGCTAGCACATTGACCATAAGGACTGCGTGGATAACAGGAACAGTACATAACCAAAAGAAAAGAAAGAAAGGTGGAAGGAGCAATCAAACCATTCTCCATACAAAATTTAAAGCAAGCATCCTTTTATCAACTTCATCAACTCTTAAAATATATACTCCACTCACCCTTTATCCGTTTTGCAGGTTCAAAATATATCCAGTCATCCCATTCACCAGACATCCGTTCTTGGACAATAAGCGGCAAAATGAATTATCAAGGAAATTGTCAGATCAGAAAAACAATTACGAAAAGTGCAAGGAATTGTACTGCAGAAGATTTTTAAATTAATAATTCAGATGATTTCAAAAAGCGCATGCAGGATTTCAGAATTGAAAAGGAATAAATATTTTCTCTTCATATTCACCATATTAGCGACAAACTAGGAGGCCCACTAAAGTATAATTCAACCATTTTCTTTTATAAAAGAAAAATGAAGAATAATTTTTCCAAATATACACTTTTTATAAATTTTCTACTGTTTTCATTAAACTATCATAACTTTTGGCAGCTCATTCTATATATTTTAATAAAAATAAATCTAATTGAAATGTTTGTCTTCAGATAATTAATTTTTTATTTAAATCAATTAAAAAATATACCTAAAGAAAAATTTTTTGCAACCAAAGCTAAACTAATTTCTATATAAACTCATATATAAACCATTAATTTTAGAAAATTGGAATATCAGATTTTTTTTTTTTTTGCAATATCTTGCGAAAACAGCTGCATCTCAAAGGACGTATTTTGATACAGCGACTTCATACTTATCGACTGCATACTTATGTCTATTTACGAGTTAATTTACAGTATTTGTAAGCAGAGATCTCATAACAACTAAATTTAAAGATTTTTTGTTTGGATCTTTTGTTCTGAAACAGAATCACTGTTTTTGAGTTACTCTTTCATATAAACCATAATAATTTTATATGGAGAAGAAAAGCTAGCAATTGTTTATATTTAACATAAGAGCTTCGGTTGAATCCTAGTTTAGTATAATCCCGAATTTGTCACTAATATAGTAAAACACAAATAAGCATAATAGTTCTCTTCATAGTCCCGATTTGCTTATATTTGTTTCACTTGTTGAGTTGTACAACGATTTCGCGAGAGAAAAAAATTAATTAATTGGCAGATAAATGTTCATTAAAGAATTGAATTCTGTATTAGAAGTATTATTATTATTATTATCGCTATTAAAACTTTCTAATATTTAAAATGAGCAGCGATAGAAAGCATTTATCTTTTATCAATTATTACTGAATAAAGTTATTCTAATTAAAATAATCTATTCACGAATTTCGTCAGAATATTAAATTAAAATCGTCTGCTTCAGCTTTTTGAAATTGTTTGTCTATATTTCACAATCTTTCCTTTTAGATTTATCTTGTAAAGAATTCAGTTAGAATGACAACTTGTGGTTCTTTTAGCGGATTTCCCGTGATAATTTGATGATTTCTCAAGAATTAATATCTAAATGAGATGATCAGAAATATTATGATCACAAATATCGCGAAGATATGTTATCCGACAGAATAACATTTGCATCTCAAAAAAGTTGCTCCTTTTTTTTTACAGAAAATTCTAAATAGTTCCATGATTAAATGAAGAATTAGTTGAACCGAGTGAGTACATTTATTCATTAAAATCTCTTCTTAAGAAATGCATGTGTCTTTAGTAGCGAAACTAATAGGAATTGGGATTTTTTCCCCTGTTCTATTGCTATTATTTTAGAATCATTATGTTCAATGTGCTAGTAAAACCGAAATAGGTTTTCTCTCCCATTGCTAGTTAACTGTAAGATTTGTTTTTTTTTTTATTATAAGTTAAAAATTCGTGGACGGTTCATTTTTCAGTTGCAAAAGACATCAGATGCTTTACTTTTATTGTCACGGACAGACACAGCCGGTTTACAAAAATTCTGTATTTAAAAATTCAAAAGAGATTCAAAGATTCAAAAAGAAGTCTTCTTAGATGAAACAATCTTGATCAGTAAAACTCAATCAGTAAAAACAATAATTTTAATATTAAAAAAGGGAGTAACGAACTGTTTCATAGTATTGTTTATCTGATCTGCCATCCTAATTGGCGACTTGGCTTCCTTGGTGAAATAAGGAGCACACTAAATTGGAATTTTACTAGGATTAACACTAAACTGAATTAGGATTTTAGGCATCATCCACTAAGTTATATGGAATAATTGAGACAAGATTTATGTCTTAATATGTAAATCTTGGCAATATATTGGTAGAAAATTTGAGATAAAGCAACTAAAATGAGCATTAATCTCAAAAAGCTTTTAAATAAAATAAGTATATCGCTTATGGCTAGAAGGTTAACTATTATGGCTCTTAACGCTCCGACTGCTTAATTCTTTGAAATCCCTATTTAGATGCGATGTTTTCAAATAATTTCAAATACTTTCCAAAGAAAGTGAACTGATACTATATGTTATATAATAATAATATAATAAATTCCGTACCCATAAAAATAAACATTCTAAACTGAGAAATATGCGGGAGGCAACAGAAAATGGACCGATTGCCAACCCGGCGGAAATTGCGGAATATGCAGCTGGAGGGTTAATACTTAACTCGACGGAAAGATTTAAGCTCTTCATTTGAAAAAAAAAATTTTAAGCGATAACAATGTCGAAATATTGAGAAATGAATCATAATAATCCAAAATAATATTGCAAATTTACTATACAATTTAATGATTGCTAGAAAAAAAATTATGCCTTTCTTTTCTAATTTCATCTTCTGTTTTCCTGTAATTTATTAAAAACATGCCTTTTATGAACCAAATAAATAATACTTCAATATTATTAAATACTAACAATACTTCCATACCATTTAAAGGATGTTAAAATTCAAATAATAAAATAAAATGATAAAAACTTACATGTGTTAAAAATGCAAGAAATTTAAACTGAAATTATGGTGAAGTTGAAGCTGATGTAAACTGAAAGGATGGTGAATTTGAAACTGAAGTTAAATTTCGCTGACTTCTGCTGCTTGGAAAAACAAGGCTTTGCCAGTGATCCTTTAGGCAAAAAGGGAAATTAAAAACTTAGGAAAAGAGTCGAAGAAGTTTGATTGACATAACACGGGTTCGCAAACTGTACAGACTAATTCTGTGACAAAGGATACTGACATGCTCTGATTGGTCGATTTCTTTACCACAGACTTTTCTAATTTGTAGCTGTTGCAACCCTATGTATTGTTTTTAGTCCTGCGAACTTTTTTGTCTGCTCTTTTTCAAAATGAAGAAATTAAATTTTCCAGAGAAGTATAAAATAATTGAGATTGATGAGAATATAACTATTTTTCGTATTTCTGACCTTATAAATAAAAAATAACAATATGCAGCAATTTTTCTGTGAAGTATTATAAAAATAAGACTTGAAAATCAAGCTTTTATTTTACGGAAAATGTTCGACCAATTTTTTTTATTCAATTTTCATGTTAAAATGATTACCATAAAATATCTACATGCAGATATACTATATTTATTAAGATATATAGATGACATTAAACGATATAGAAATCATTATAATTCTTATTGAATATGCATGTAAAATAAAATAAAACGAGAGATGTTATTTTATTATTCAAATTTCATATTAAAATTATTGCCATTAGATGCCTATCTGCAAATGTGGTATCTTTATTAATATATTTAGATTGATATAGTTATTAACAATCTAGCTATTAATTTATTTGGTTTGAATTAAGGTTTCATTAAACGCAAATATTTAGAGAATACAATTACATTAAGAAAAATTAGATCATTTTGAAATTCCCTCATATCTTCCATAAAACTAATGAAAGCCTCAAGCTTTGAGCCAAATAAGGAATAATTACACTATTATGAGTGCAAAACATTGCCAAAAAGATGTCTAAACCAATCAGAGCACGTCTGTATCCTTTGCCATAGAGTTAGTATGTACAATTTACGAATTCGCTGAAATACACGAAACTTCATGAGTCAGTAAATTTACTGACAATTCAGTTCGTTACACTTCTTTTCAAATCCTCAAAGCATTTTTTAAATAATTTTTTTCAGCCGTAGTTATTATAAGATTATTTCAAATTATTAAGCTAGGTTCCTTCTATTATAGAAGAATGTATAATTTCACACTGTACTTGCTACTTTTTTAAATTTTAACAAGCAAAATTAGCATTTGTTAAACATTTTTCAGAGAATGATAGATTTGTAATAGCCGATACGATTCAGTTTATTTATTAAGCGAATGAAACTTCTAGCTTGTATCCTTGAATCCTTGAATCGCAGGATTCACTGTTTATTTTATTTGAGGATTAATACATTTTCACTTTTGATGAAATCAACACCTCAAACCACATTCTACTAAAAGAAATTTCCATCTGAATAACATCACATAACATTTTTCGCAATGTTGATTGGGAAATAGATTTTATACACTAGAACCTTTATCGGAAAACGAAGATAATACGCCGGTGTTCCATTTTCAAAAATAAGCCTGATCTGAAACCCGTCTAGTATAGTGCGAAAACTTAGGAAGCGAAATGGTAGCTGTGATGCAATCCATATCATCTAATCTCTATTCAACATTACAAGATTCAACCTAGATTATATTAATTAATTTTAAACCAGCTATTAATTAATTTTTAAAAAACTGTATATTGATACAGCTAAACTAAAGCGGAATAAAAATCTTTCGAAAACCAAGTTAACAGACATTAAGTAACAACCACTTCAGTCGGTGTCGGCTGGATAGTTGAAATTTGGTATATGAATTTGCAACAAAATTTATCGATTTCTATCACAGTTTGAAGGAAATGCATTATGAGTGAATCTGTCAATCTGGCTGGTTATTAGAGCTCGAACTACAAAACGGAAAAAGTTATATAGGCAAAATTTATTACACAGCATTGGTTACGTAACAGTTGTTACGAAATTAAATGTTTTTTTTTAATCTTAAAATGATATAAAAATATTTTTTGCAGAATGATTTGTCCAGAAGTTATGGTATAAAAACTTCTCGTTCATTATCTTCCATTCATTTCTTTCAATTTTATTACCTTCAGAAGATCGTAAAAACTTTTTAATTACACAGTAAATCTTTCTAAGCTCTGTGAAAACATGTGTACTGAATTTCGTTTCAATCCAATAAGTAGTGAAAAATCATATCACTGAACTATAGTTAATACTTCTTAGTAAAATCTACAAATTTAAAAGAGTATTTTTTTTAGCTCGGCATAAAATACAATGTCAACACATTGAAATAAAGAACTTGATTATGTATATGTCAAATGCAGTCAACTGGTTAAATTTTATCACTCGTGACCTCATATGAAAAACACTCCTTAATATGAAATTTATGCTATTCTATAAGTTTCTATAAATGCCCGTCAAAATCTGGAAAATAAGCAGAACACAATGTGTGCAAAATTATTGACAAGGAATATAATGCCAAATAATACGAAATCAACTATATTATTTATCAATGAAATTGCACATCGAAAGCTAATTTTGAAAAGAAGAGGCAAGATAAATGAGTGTCCAGTTTCTCTCCAGTCATTAAAAAATTCCCACCAACCATCCAAAAAATTTACCTTAAGTCGGTTGTTTTGGATGACTACAAACGACTTTTAAGGTTGCAATAAAAAAATTGTCGGCATTATATTTGGCGAAAAATCGACCTCATAAAATTCAACTTTGGAAACAGATATACTAATCCTTAAGTTTGATTATTTAAAAAAACATTCGCAAAAGGCAATAAAATCTTAGAAAACACACTGTTCAATTAGATATTTTTCCCATTAGAAATGAGGGACTGAACAAAAAGAAACCAGGTACATTTGTACTAAGCACAATGCGTAGGCACCTAGGAGGGAAAAGGCACTCATTCGATAAACGTTGGATACCTATACAATAGTAGTATTAGTTATATTACAACAATATGTTGTATACTATTAAATTAATAATTTATACTATTAAAATATTTAATAATGATATATTTTATTCCCAGATTTAGAAATCTTATAGGCACTAAATATTCAAAATATGTAATATGAAAAATAAAACACCTGCTAAAATTAATTAACTTCATACTAGATTTAAAATTTTAGAACTGTATAAATTATGTATTGTCCAATAATGAATGAATTTTGGACCCCTAAAATAAGTTGCAGAATTCAATTAAATACATTTTTTTTTAATTTTTATGAATCATTCGATCATTTGTGGTACATTTGGAAGTAAAGAAATGAATGCGATAATTGCCCAATCCTCGATATTTTTGAAAAGAAAAAGTACTATTCAATAAGCAGTATGAAATCATGAACAGAATGCAGAACACTAATCGAAATTTGTAACTCCGAAGATGTTGGATATAGTTCTTAAACCATTTTTCCAACACATGCATATGTCATGTCAATATGACATCAATAGTCTTTTTATTTATTGTTGCGGACGATTTATTTTTCGAGCGTTATTATTTCACTCATTACCAAAGCTCGCACTTCGATAATGAGTGGAATTGTCAACTATTGTACACTACTTTTCTGTGATTTTCCTACCTTTAATGCACACTTCACTAGGCAAGAAATTTTATTGTATTATTTTATGCACTTGTTACTTTATGAATGTTTTTGTTATGTTTTTAAAGGAAAACTTAGAAATACCCATTTCTTTAAAAAATAATTTATTAAGACGTGCACAAAATTCATTTAAAAATAAAAAGTTTTAAAAACTTTAATCTGATAAAAATTTAAATTTAAATCAACTGAAATTTGTGATCATTCCCTTTAGTTGTCCATTTCTTTTAGTTTGATTTCTTCGTATAAAATTCGACTCGTTTCGGATCCAGCAATTTTTTCCAATTCAGTCCTGCAAGAAAAATAAAATTATATTTTTCAAAAGACTAAATATAGAAAACAGACATCATCAAGTGAATATGTAAGTGTTCTTTTCTTTTCCTTTCCTTTTCGAGATATACAAATTACTTTTGCTTCCAAAACTAAAAAATTTTGACAAATAATTGTAAATTTGAGGGGTTTTTTCAGAATATATATTATTATTATGACAACAATTATTATAAATTATATTTATTACCGGAACTAATTAATTTCATTTAATTCAGTAGCAACAGCATTTCGTTAGGAAAGATCCATAAGAATTAATACCTCTTTTTTTATTGCCTTTTATTTATAAATACTGATATTTTAATTTTTCCAAGAGCCTTTTTATAGCATTTTACATTAGTAAAGTTTCTTTACAATACATAAAAATAACATTAAACACTTAATTCATGATGCAATTAAATTATCAAAACTTTGTAGGCAAAAATTAAGGCGTGTATTATATTTTTAATGTATGCATATTCAGATTACGTATTCAATATATTATATTCAGTTTTTAATATATATATTGCAATATATGTACAAGATATTAATAATCTTTATTTTGATAACTATTACATTACCAGTATTTAATTTTTATGATTGTCAATTATTATCATTCGTCAAATTTTTCTGTAACGTTCTAAGAGGCTATCCATTATGACTCAAAGTTGAAAAAAATTCTATTCTATTCAAATTTATATCAACAAGCACGATATTATAGAACGCAATTAAAAATTCTAGTAGAGTTAAAAATAGAATAGGCTGCCTGATATAAGTGGCTTTTCAGAATTCTTTTGTCTTTATACTCGTAATATTTGAACTGTTCGCGTTTATGTTAATATATGTGTTGGAAGCCTTTTAAGTAAACCAAGCATGATCAGTATGCAAATGCATAACTTTAAAATCCCTATTAAGAACGAATAAGCGAAATGATCGATTGAATACATTATAATACACTCGTAATTGCGCTCTTAACGTCTGCAACTATTATTTTTAGGAAATTATTTTGTTTTCGTTTTTCAACCAGCGAAAATGCTCTCTCAATTTTCTTGTATCTTTCGGGGAATTTTGGTTCTTCATTTAATTCAGATCAACAATTCTGATAATAATTATTACAAGTTTTTTCTAGCTTATATTGTTTTTTAGCTGTATTCACTTGCGCAATGACAAATAAAAAAAATAGACTCTAAATAAATCTAAAAAAGAACATTCATTGAAATTTCGCCTCTATGGATCATATCTATGGACAATCAAAATAGTTTCTCCCAGTCTTTGGACAACTACAATCTTTTTATATATGAGAAAGAAAAATTAATGGAATGGCTTTAAATGCATCAAACTTATTAAAAGAAATATTAGCCTCAACAGAAAACTTAATATGAAAACTTACAGCGTTTTTTGAGAAGCAACAGGTTCCACTTTAGTCTTTTCAAATCCATTGAAGTTTGAGGCACAAGCAATTGTGTAGGCTCCCATTTCTTCAAATACAATCCACTCTCCCACCTTCAGATCGGGCAACATGCATTTTTCCAAGACCACATCCGATGGATCACACGATTGTCCCCAAACACTACTCCGTTTGGGTTTAGAACTGGACGATATCTGAAACAAGTCATGCACTTTTCAAGAAGTTTCAAATTCAGTTTTGTGTAAAAGGAGTGCCTATTAAAAAATGATAGAATTATATATAAGTTTCCTGAAAACGGTGCTAGTACAATTTCAATAATATGAAAATACTTTTCACGGTTGTTGTTGTTTTTTTTTGGGGGGGGGGGCTTCTTAATCTAGGCCATATTCGCCATCATAGAATTCGGAAATCATTTGGATGTTTTATGTAGTTAATCGGAATTTAAATTTACAAAAACTGAAATCTGTTACAAGCATTGGTAAACAGCACTCTCTTGTACATTCATCTAGCATATTCGGCAATGCATTTCTAAATAGATCTGCATTCATTTTGTTTATAATCATTCTATATATAAATCTTTACATATTGTATTAGAACTGATTATGCTTTCTAATAAGTAAATGGGCAAAAATAACTTCACAAAATATAATTTACTTATATGAACAAAAATGCATTTTTTTTTCAATAAATTCATTTATGATACGAAAGTTCTTACTCGTTTATCGATAATGTTCAGGCTATTTATGAAAAATATATCATTTCTATACAGAAACATAAGTGAAATATTTTCTAAACTTAGTCCAATTCAACTTACCTCTTTCATTACTGGTTTGACATCATGAAGTATTCTGTGAAGAAATAGTCCGTACACTCCTTCGTTTATGATGTACATGGTATCCTCTTCTACAAAAAGGAAAGGCAATTAAAACTTAAAACACCCTTATAATACAGAAAGAAAAAAATGCAGTAAATTGTTATTAACAATAGACAATAACATTATTTTAAACAAAGTTCTTCAAAAGAACAGAAAATGCTAAAAATTAATAGAAAACTAATTTATGTCAATTAATAATGTAATTTGCTACCCATAAAAGTTTATTTCTCATTGTTACAGTATTTGAAAACGTTCCAACAAAGTTTACATTACTCTACAATAAAGATGTTCCTTCTTCCCTTCTACCAGCACTTGAAAATTGTGGATCTTTAGCAAAGCAGTGAATACAGGAATTCCGTTTTCTAAGTCCCACACATGAGCCTTTTGTACTTTGTAATATATTGAAGAAGTCTATTCATGCATTTTGAACCCCTTTTTCAAAACTATAAAAACTAAAATTTAACCAAGTATTTTAAATTAACTATTAAATTAACTAAATTTAATTAACTATTAAACTAACATGCTATTAAAACTACAATTTAACACAGAACCGATTCTGGCAACTCCAGCAAAAAGTTGTCAGAATTACTTTTTTAATAAAATGGTCACATGCCAAATTTCATTTTTCTACGTAGCCGCACTCTTTAGTTATCGCGTGTACATGCATTATGAATATGCAAATCGACAAACTCTTGAAGTATTTGTCTTAAAATCTGATACGTATGTACTCTTCAGATATAAAAAATTTACAAAATTTTACCAATTTAGCTGTCTGCTCTTAGAAAATACTTTTGCAATGTTCGCATATCTATCTTCAAATGAATTTCTTTAAAAACATTCTGATACAAATCTACAGATATGATTTTAAGACCATATAATAAACTTAATCTATCAAACTCAAAACTTTTTTTAAATGCCATACTCTCAGACAGACGGACAGACATGATTCCAAAAATATGGGTTTTGGACTTGATTTGGATTTGAAAGACGAATACGTGCATTTTTTGACCATTGCAATACATTTTTTCTGCAGTCTTCGTAATCCTTCATTTTTTCAATTTATTTTCAGATTCTCGCACATGTAAGTTACTTGCTTTATAATATTAAAAAAAACCAAATCATATGTATTATTATCATAACGATCGCCAACAATAGTAATAAAACCCGAATCTTCGGCTAGAATCTAGCGTTTTTATAGAATCAAACGAAAGATCCTTGACGATTAAATGCTAAAATGTGGTAAATACACAAGTACCGAGAATTCAGATATTATTTTGATCGCCTTTTTTTTTCAGATCGATTGAAATGAAAATTTAAAATTGAAGAAAATTAAGATTACGGGAATCCAATTGAGGCACGAGATCCCATACTAAATTTCATTTATTTACGTCATTAAGCAACATTAAGTTTCATTTATTTGCATTTTTGAGCAATTACTTTTACATGCATGTAAAATTGCAGACAGATAGAGGTCAACCCCTTGAAGAATTCAGTTTCAAATTTTATTGGTATCTACACTTTAAATGTTAAAACTGTGTACCGAAATGTATCCATTCGACTCCTTTCGTTTTATAGTTATATCACTTGTACTTGGACAGCCGGACAAAGCAGACTTCTTCTGAATATATTTCGTTTGAAACGTGCTAGAAATCTACAAATTTGCTGTAGAGACCTCATACCAAATTTCAACTGTCTAGCTCAAACCAATAATGTTTACACATTCTTAGAATTTAATTTATTAACTCATTTGATATTGCACCATTTATATTGTCTACCGTTAGTCATTTTTTAAACAAAAGATGGTAACGCTACAATCTCTCAACAGCACAAGGTTTCTATTCCCTTTAGTTTGAATGTCAAACAGAATGTCTGGAGTGTTAACTATGTTCTTGTTTCAGCAATTTATACGAAAATATTTACAGAAGCATCAAAAAACTTTTTTTTTTGTCATTCTTTCCCTTTTTTTGATTGAAAACTTTAACGAATAATTACTTAATAATAATAACAAACGCTGGTCCATTAGAAATTTAAAATTTAGTGCGACTTTTTTTATTAATTATTATATGAGGAAGTAAATAGAAGGTAATAATTGTTCGGAAAACACCTAATTTATCTTATTTTTAAGCATATTTGATCAATATTATATCATTTTAACCCAAACACTCTGTGTTAAATTGGCTTCAATTAATCATTTTTCTTCATTCATTATAGTTTAATAACTTAAAAATTAAAAGATTAAAATTTGCTACAATTCATATTCAATCTAATTACGATAAGGTGTTGCAGAATTTGTCTGATCAAATAGGTACTAACAATGGTAAAATTGACCCTCAGAAAAAGGAAATGCCGAAACATTTTATTTATTATTTGCGGGACATTTTCCAGATATTAAATACTTACCGTTATCGATTAATCGTTTCTTTTTCCCAATTATTTTGCTACAAAGTGTAAAAGCAGTCATAGCAAAATATCTTCCTGGTTCGGCTATGATTTTAAATGACCCGCTGGAAGGAAAATGTTCATCGATTACTTGGTTAATAACTGCAGCTATCTGCCAAGAAAAAGCAAAGTGGAAATACATAGATGTAAAAATAATTTGAAATGAGAAAACACTATATATTATATTGGATTCAAAGATAATAAAAAATTAAAATATAAAAAAAATGAATGAAGGAAAATAGATTTAAAAAATATTAGATAAAGAGAAAACGACAGTTAATTAAAACTAATCATCCGTATAGCTCGAAGCTACACGGATGAAATTAGGTATATGGTGTTTGCCGCAAATTTGTAGCCTATCAAATTTTCAGCAAATTCCGTTCGGTGGATATCTGTGAGTCTGGCTGTTTGAATATAAGTTAACACGAAAACTACAAAACGGTGAGAACTACATAGATAAAATTGTTATGCAGTTTTAACACGCATAGTGTAGACACCTCTCAAATTTTGTACCAAATACAACATGGGTTCGACCATCTGTTGGTCTCTACTTTCAGAAAGTAAACACAATAATTCAAAAACGCAATAATTTAACTATTCAGATTTGGTATGGTACTTTGTAATTTTGTGTCAAAATTTGCTTCAATCAGTTAGGAGAAGGCGTCCAAAACCCAAATTCGATTTTTGGATATTTTAACTGTATACCAGAGATTAATCGATAAAACCTTCATTAAAGATTAGACAATAAATTAGTAAAGATGCTAAATTTGAGCCAAAGATTAATATTTCTTATCAATTTGTCCACCGACGCTATGTAAGGTGCTCGCTGGGATAACACCTTTTCTAGATAGGATACGAGAAAGTTACGGGGAGACCACTCCATCTGGTTAAATCTCTGGCGATCTAAGGACTTAACACACTTACTTCAGCAAAAGTTTCTTTTTTGTCGGATGAAGAAGGCTTAAAACCAGAAAAGCCACCTCCTATGTCGAGTATATACATGGTGATGCCTTTCTTTTCAGCTGTATCAAATACTTTTCGGCACATCTTTAAAGCAATCGCATAGTCATTGGGGTCTTTGATCATGCAGCCTATATGAAAACTGGAAAACATTTGTATATCAGAAAAAAAAAGAGCATTTTAAGTGAACACAAAAAACAATGATGAAAATCAACCGCAATAAAATCGATCTTTTTTATGCGGCATGAAACCTCAGAAGTCGTCACATCTATTTCTAACTGAAATATAACGATAATTCATGTAAGAAACTGATATTTTTCATAAAAAACATTGCACTAAATATGACAAACAAATCACAAATGTAACTGCACATATCGCAATGTGCATTCATAATACAGAGAATCGCAAAAGACGTATATATCTACCATATAATATTTTTCGCTGTGTTAACATTTTGAGAACTTTTGAGTAGAAAAAAAAGTGTGTTATTGCTTGGTTGAGGAAGAAAAGAGTCACGTGAAAGATTTTTTCAAATCTCGCTTAACAATAAAAGGTGTGGCTGGAAATAACTGGTGTTATACTAAGGAATAAAACCAGTGTATACTTTAAAGTGTTGTCAATTTTGGTATTAATTCATTATCATCCTCTATTTCCCACTTCTACTTTTCAAAGCAGTATTTTGTTGTTTCCTAATATTTTCATTATCTGTCCCGCATTGGTTTTACTTTCACTGCAAATTCAATCACAAAACTTGTTTTATTTAAAGTTCACTTGAGTTATAAAAAGAAAAAGGGGAATAAAAAGAAACCATAAGGGATGAAACCAGGAAAATAGGATTGGAGTTTAATTATGGTAATCCAGGGCTTTGTCAAACATGTCTTAGCCTATATTGAAGTGCAAATGTTACATTTTCCTGAAGAAGTAATGATTTCTCCGTTTCCCTTTATGTAGTTTAGAAAGAATGCATAAGAAATATTCTCACTGAAATCTGTCCTGTACAAAAAGTCCGTCAAGCTGCATAATGGAAATCAACAATGCACTCGCAAACAATTAAAAAATAGCAACGGTACAATAGTGCGCTGAGCACCCGCTCAGAATGCATTGAACTCTAATCAAAGAATTGACTGCTCGTGTGAGCGCTTTGTCTTTTATTAGTTTCCCAACAATGAATTGAATTTTCTAAATGAATGTCCAAATTTTGGTTCCTGATAGAAATGTCTCCAAAATTCTTGTATTTTCCAGAATCTCCATTTTTGTTTACAAATTCGCGAAATTTTCTGCAAGGTCAAGAATCATTGACTTGACATCTATTCAGAATCTATTAAGAACATCTGTCAATATCTATTTTCACTAATGGTGCTAGCATTGCAGGAATGCAACATTACAAAGTGGTAACAATACAATCTATTTTTTGGTCGATCTTCATGCATTCAATGTGCATCATCTTTGTTATTGAAAATAAACTTGAACGAATGTGGTCAACGAGTCCATTGATAGGCAGTTTTTCTTCCATCTGTTTCAGCAATTTTTAAACTTATTAGGACATCCACGCTCTTTCTGAACATTATCGTTTTTCATTGATGCGGCGTTAATTAAAGAAGTAACTCCTAAAGTCACTATTCAAATGCAGCTGAGAAGTGAACACTTGAACTTATTGATTGAAAAACTGATTTCCTTCAACCCTGGTTTACATGCAGTCAGTCAACTGATACTTTTTTTTCTCCACAATATTACACAAATTTCGCTTTCTCTCCCTTGATATTTTTTGTTAGCTTTCTCTTATTGACTGTTTGAGGGTCACTTCATGTACCTTGATAGAAATCCTGGTTCATTGACTATTCTTTTTGTCACACTTCGATGAAAAGAAATGTAGATAAATTTCTAAAATGTTGTTCAAATCAAAAAAAAATTAAAGGAAGCAGTTATTATAATTAAATGTAAAATTTTTACCAATCCGAAACAATTTTGATACAGTAATATTTTTACAATATATGTTGCATTTTTCAAACACCTGGCAGCATTCAAAATCTTTCAAATTTGTAATGTTTTAGTTTAAAGATAAATGCTCTTGTATGTGATTTATTTTATTTTCATTTTTGGATGAATGTTATCCAGTAGAATGGGCAAAATTTAAAAAGCGTGAAAATGTGAAGGAAAAAAAGAAATTCTCTAGTTCTTCCTTCAACAGAATCGTCACTTCAACTTTCATTTCATTTTCTGTTGATAAAACTAGAAGAAATTTACATCTTTTGTTGGTTATTTGATACGCTTGCAATGATATAAACTTCATGATTTAATCCTATTCGAAATTTTGGACTACTGAAAAATAAAACCTTTTTTTCATTATATATTCTTTTTAAAATGCTATTTGCAACTTCATTTCTGAATAGACTTCCCCGTTACCTGGGCGTCCCGGTTCGAATCCCAGTTCGGACATGGTTGTTCTTCATCTGTGTTCTATCTGTGAGATATGTGAATGTGCCCCCCTGTAAAAAGGGGAATGTGTGAGTGCCATCTTCATATGAGTTAGAAGTCAGACTTCTGCCCTGGGGTGCTCAGGGGTCTTGAGCCTCAGAAGCTACTGCACCCCCTTTCCGTGGAAACGCGGACACGACATCATCATCATCATTTCTGAATAGACAAGCTGCCATTGCAACGAAACTAATTTATTTATGCTTATTATTTAAATAATTATGCTTATTTAAATAGCAAAATAATGTTAAGAATTTAAAAACTAATATCATCTAAGAAATAAATTGCTTGAGTGTATTTTTCAAGAAATAAAGATAAATAGTCCCTGAAATAATTGATGAATAGTGAAAAGTCGTTTCTCGAAATAACTAAGAATTCTATAAAATATTTGAACTGTAAACGATACTGTAAAATTATATTTGAATATATTTATTAAATATTTGAACTGTAAACTGTTTAACGATAATTAGATATATATGTTACGAGTCTAATATTGCTTCCCTAAGGAGTTGCTATAATACGGAAGAGTGATTTACAGATTAAATATACGAATCGTAATATTATCTCTATTAGGAGATATCTAGAGATGTCTCTAGAGAATTTTATATTCTGCTGGAGAATTATAGAAGGCGAAGTGATCCCACGAAAAGTAATTCTTTTCTTGAAATATTGATGGGGAGAGATCTTTCTAGTTACATTCTAAGCACTATTGTTGCTTTCAATTTTATTGTGTTCTTAATGTTCACAATTATTGCTCTTGTGTAACATCTCGATTGCAATTTGTTACCTATGGAAGTGTTCTTTTGAGAATTTGTTTTCATTCTCAAATGTAATGAATTTCTTCCACTTTACATCTACCAGAGGATTTCTGGAAATATATCAATCTACTAAAGGTAATAATTAAAATAGCAAATTTCAATACCTCACTCCAACGACAGAGAGATTCTGTTTCAGCGCTACATCCAGAAGATGAGGTACGTCCGCTTCATTACATCCAAATTTGTCATTCATTTTTATAAAGGCACTTGAAGTAGTCATTTTAAGTCGCAGAATAAGTCTGCAAAAAGTAAAGACAAATTGTATACGAAATTTAAGACATCACATATTGGTCCGAGTGTCTTTTAATACCAGGTATATTAGAGAAGTAAGAACATGATGCATAAAGACAGAATTATAATGTTTCGATGCTTCAGTTGGCAGGACAAGCTTAGAACTTGACCCTGCAAAAAATTTGTCTGTTCTTAACTATTAATATCCGACACCAAAATCAGATCATTAAACGATTGCTCCTTAGTAACGAATTACTAGACAAAGATGTTTAACTCCTTTAATAAAAACATAGAAGTTCATGAAGTAAGCTCACAACTTGTAAGAACAAAACAGTTGCTGCTGTTGGACAACATTGTTAAAAGGCAGCTTCTAGTTATCACAGTATTGCTCTGTTTAGATAAGTAGCAGAAGTATTTCCCTAAGATGTTGATTTTTTTTTGTTTCAAACCATGTAGAATTAAAAACCATGTAAGACCACGAAATCATGATGACCTTGTAGTGGTGTTATGTAGAGTGTTGTTTAAAGCACTTCATCGCTATTAGAAAAATAAACTCTTTATTTCACTAACTATCGTAACATCACCGCTTAGCGCACGTATACATAGAACGGGGATTCCCCGGGCGAAGTATTAACATAGATTGTATTAGGGAAAGTAGATAGGTAGCGCTTTAGAATAACATGAATGCACGATGGCGCTACGATCACTACAACCTAATGAAAATTCAGCCAAAAACTTATACCTGGACATGGGGGAGGGAGATACAAACTGAAGGAAAAGAAAGAGAAAGCTATGGGAGAACTCTACGAGAACAAACTCTTAGAAGAAAAACTCTTTATTTCGTGCCCTGTAGAACAGGTCCGCTCAAAGTACCACAGGCTGGTTCATCCCCCCCCCTTTTTTTTTCATTCTTGTATTAACCTGGTTCAAATGGAATGTATTTAGTGTTTCTACACCAATTCAGAATACTGTTAAATGTAAAATCCCTTCCTATATTTCTTTATACAAGCGGAGCGCGGAGTAGATAATCACACAAAAATTGTTTATTCAAACATAATGAACTGACAGAATACAGCAAAATAATGTCTTGAACTCTCTGGAAGTAGAATCAATGTCCATGAATGGTGTTAATTGGGTTTTCTAGTGAACTTCTTCAAAAAACCTCAAGAAGGAATCTAAAAGAAAAGGTCTCGAAATAGCAGAATTATTTAAAACAAATACGTTAATCTTCAAGACAAAACACTATGAAATGAATTCTAGATTTAAAAAAAGGTAATAGGATTCCAAAACTTCGAGATATAGATACTTGTATTCCAATGTAATGGCTGGGCAATGATTAAAATTATGTAAAAAATAAAGCATGTGTGATTAAATAATATTTAGATATGTTGTCAAATAAAATTGTTTTAAATATAAGAGGCACAAACATCAAAGTTAGGCACAGAGCTACCGACAAGCCATGATCCTTCTACAAAAAAAGAGGTAGTGGTCTATTAAAAAATTAAAGGGTTATTACTACTACGGGCAGTAACAATTTTGAAAATTTTCCTTTTCTCTGTAACATCGCAACTACTTCTTCCAAGATCCACAAAAAATTCTCAAAATCATTTTAGGTAGAGCAGTCACCAATCAATTTCATTTAACAAGCTCGATTAATCCCGGTTTAATCCTAAAGTAATAACAACAATATTATAATAACGATATCTCCGGAATTCCAAAAATCATAAAAATAGTATGGCTTTCCAAACCAGAAAGGCACAATACAGAAGACATCAATTTTCATACCATCATCCCAATTAAAACCCACCCTTTTGACTACAAAGTAAACATGATGGAGTTAAACAATCCAGTGTCTTCATATCCCACCACATTAATTTTAGTCTATCCTTCTCCAACAGAAGACAATTGCACAATTCTGCTAAAACATCAGGAGACCATTAATATTTTCACGGATAAAGCACGTAAACAGAACATACAATTGGAGTTAAGTTCTGTCTTGATTGATCTGGTTCTGCTAGACTAAATGACAATAATACCCTTTTTCAATTTGAACTGACTTTTTTCATGAAGCCATTAACCCTCCAGCTGCGTATCGGGTGATTTCCGCGTGTTTGCAATCAGTCCATTTTCTATTGCATCCCGAGTTTTTCGCAGTTTAGAGCGTTTATATTTGAGATTACAGATTTTTATTATATTATATAATTATCGTGAAACATATAGTATCAGTTCATTTTCTTTGAAAAATATCTGAACTTATTTGCACACATCGCATCATCTAAATAGTGATTTTAAAGAATTACACATTCAGAGAGTTAAGTAAGCATATCAATATCCAAATAATACCCTCTTTAAACTATATGTAGACTATAGAGCAAGTAGTGTGAAATTCTCTATTTCAAAGAGTACAAACTGAACAGGTAGAAATTTTTTAACATACTCCTTTCAAATCTAACAATAAATGTCTCATAGGCAGAAGCTTATGAGGGAACAAATGCAATGTAAAACGCAGAACTGGCGAAAGATGTAACGCAAAGTGGACTACTTTATATGGAGACACAGTTTCTTAAACCACATATAAAAGACCTCTGAAAAACCATGGTGGAGAAATGACAAAAATATTGGAGCAACGGTGACACTGGTTGAAAAATTTTTGATATCCTACCCTCAATCAGTATTTGTCCCATTAACTGGATCAGAGAGGATAATATTTTTCCTATCGGAACAATGGCCTTTTAAAGGTTCGGACAATGATCAGTACACTTGTGGTAGGATTAGCTCGTTACTTCAATATGCTCAATCTCGTGACGCATGAAGAAAACAACACCAGGCCTCGAAAAATAATGGCTGGAAAGAGACGTCAACAACTTTTTTTTCCAAAGGAAAAATTCTTTAAGATAATTAAATTCATCAGTGAAAATAGAAAACACTTCCTATCTTCCAAGACTCAAACATCAAGTATGGCACATACTACGACCAAGGAAAAACCGGTCCACAGCTTTTTCACGTTCATTTGTATTTTATATTAGGTTTTCTTTAAATACCTTTCATTTACTATGTTATAATTACAAGAGCAATAAGCACTGAATCGTTGAGTTTTTAATTCATAGTATCGTTCTATTTATCATTTGTCCAGATACTTTTACTGCCCTATTTCAAAGTAGTAAATTTAATTAAACGGTTACAAAATATAATTTGTTAGGTTACTGTAATTTTTCAATATTTATTTCCATTTTATTTTCTGTAAATATTTATGTTTTTATAAAATTCTCATATCATGCACATCAAACCATTCAGTGACCATAATCGTTAAGAATGTGAGAATATGAAACCTGTTCTGTACATTTGCTTATAAAATAACATAGTATAAAACTTTATTCGACATTTAAATCATTGTGTAGAGCATGATTTTCCAAACTAACGATTGTGAATCAATTTTTTGTGAGATATGACCAGATCTTCAATCTACATGTGTTTTCTAATTTTTTTTAAAAAAATGATCTGATCAAACCTTATATCAACACCATGGCAAAAAGGTTCTTTAAGCAAGCAAGAGAATCTTATCAGATCAGATCTCGAAAACTCAATTATTTCCTTTTTCTCTATCAACTTTCAATTCAGTTTACGAAAGCATTCATAAGTAACGAATTAATTCGAAAAGCAATGAAAGCATTCATAAACTGAAAAGGAAAAAATTCTTTTTCTAGGAATTGTGTCTCCTGTGTTAAAATTTTGAGAACTCCTGTTTAAAGCACAAAGATTTCAATTATTGGGTAATAAATAAAATGGAATTGTATTCTACAAGAATCAAAATAGGCATTTTATTCGACAATCTAAACTGACAAGCACATATCTGAAGTGGCATAATTTAGTATTAGAAATATAGGAAAAGATATTTGTAAAAAAATCCATACTAATTGTGATGGAATTTTTTTAGTTAGTTTAGTATTTTTTTTAAGTTAAGTTAATTGGGTTTTTTTTAGTTTAGTTTATTTTTTATTAAGTTCAGAAATGATAGCAAAATGCTTGTAATATCAAGTTTGTAAATTTAAAAAATAAAAATTAAGAAGAAAAAAATTTATTATATCTATTACTAAATTATTCAAATATATATGCCAAAAAATATTGGAAGTTTTTTACTTTGCCGATGGATAAAGCTCTTTGATCTTCAGTAGTTCTTCCTCGCAGTCGAACGTCATAAAGTCAACCTTTAATTCTGCTGCACGGCGAAGGTGAGAAAACCCTTTGATGGTGTTGGCATAGATAATGCGATCGGCTGGAACATCAAGGTTCACGATTGTCTCCATTTCCACCTAAAGTAAAACCAATAAAACTTTTATTAAAAATTCTGCAGAAAAGAAATGCAAAGGTCGGTTCGTTTTAATGGAAGGTATGAAGGAAGAAAAATTTTTACCTTTCAGCTATTTCTTCTAATTTTTTAAATGTTAGAGCTGTGAAGATAGAAAAAATTACAGATGAAGTGTTACGTATTTAAAGCTGATGTTAATGGTTGAAAATCTCTTTTCAGCCCATGAATTCTAAGCGATACAGTGACCTAAGAATTTTCAAAAGAAATTTTTTTTTCTTCAGGAGACGACAATAATTAGAATTTTTTCTATTCTCAGTTATAAAGGGAAATTCAAGCTTTCAAACACCTCCCTTTGAGCCTCATCTGCAAAATCCACCGAGATTTTCACACTCACTACTATTATTTATCTCCGGTTGAAGACTACTCAGAACTATTATATTTATTGAGTTCTTGGCATAATATGGACAAAGCGCACAGGAATATTGTATATATCTTTCTGAACAGGAAGCTGTGTGATCAAGTTGGTGAAAATATGCAAACTTTCCCAAGTAATATCATCAGAACCATTTTGCAGTTTAAACCTAATAAAATTAATATCTTAAAAGGGATATATATTTATCTCCCTATAATATGAAAATATGAAAATGAAATTTAAAAAAAAAATTTATGAAAATAATCTTTATCTGGTGATCAGGGGCAGACTTTCATACTTATTAAGCTTTCATACTATATTTTTATAAATTGTTACAGTATTATTACGATTTAACCTCCGTTCAAATCAAGGCGTCTGTCGAAATGCCTTAAGTTATTTGGTATGAAAATTTAGGTTTATATTCCAAGCCGATTTTCTTGCCAATAGGAATTAGTTTGGGAAATAGTTTCCAAGCTGGTTAACTTATATTTCAAATTTTTTTATGAATAAATCATAACTTCCACATTTAGAGGACCAGTAAAAGCTGCTTTAGATATAAAATAACAATTCAGAACTATATAAAAAATTCCTCAGCATATCCAGCAAAAATAGCATTAATTTAATCACTCGCTGGTACCAATAAAGTAAATTACCAACAAAGTATATATATCTGCTATTGTATGTTATCATTTTATAATTAATACAGAAATAATATCGATATTAAAATTATTTTTTGAATTTAAACCGGTATGAATAGAGCTGAGAAAAAATTGGACTTGCAAAAAAATTCAGTAAACTCATTACAATGGACAAAGCAATATTACTATCCAGTATGGAACAAAAACCCAAAAAACGGATTGCATTATACATAATATTACAATCAAACGATTAAGCAAAATAAAATTCGAGTTGTCACCAAAAAAATAAATTAAAAGGCAAAATTTGACGCTAAGAGGCTGAAAGAATCACTATATCATATGCTGAAGATATGATCGCTATTAATAACAAATTTAAGAACAATGCTAAATTTGGAAGGATGATCAAAGCCATCGCAAAGGGACTATTTCAAAATTCCTTCGGTACATCTATTAATGCGCAAATACACATTTTTAAGAACCAAGATCAAATATGAATTTCGTATATCCTAAACCTTTTTTTTTATCTTGCGCAGCTTGCGATGAATTCAAATTGCCAAAAAATTTGTACCACCCAAATATTGTATAGCCGCATGCATGTATCTCTCCAAATTATTACAATAAAGCAATGGGAAGTTGCTTGATCCTATACTATGTACACCACGACCGTATATTTCAAGCATGTGCTATGGAAATCAAATCTCAAGGGAAGAATAAACCATGAAGCCACCTAAAAATCTCGTCACAGAAGATAGTTGTTGAAATGATTCGGCTGGCTTTGAATGATCGTCATCAAATTTAAGCCAAAATGATCACACAGAAATTCAAAATCATCGCAGTATATTGAAACTATTGATCATATTATCAAAATCAATCTTCTTTGATTGTATCTGTAGGCAAGGGAGCATAATTTTATTGGCGTATCATATCGGCGTTAAAGAAGACAATTTCAATCTGTGATGCTTATTTAAGACAGGAATGATTTTATACTTCTTCGTATATCAATATTTAGCCTAATTTTTATGAAAGTATAGCATTGTAAATATTTCAGATAACTTTCTGAATATGTTTATCAAAAATGTACGATCGATTAATATAAAGATGTAATCATAATCAAATATACCAAATGATAACCTTTGGAAGAAAACAGAAAATGTCGTGTATAATAAAGTCTCGAATTTCTCTTTCATCAGAGTGGCAAATCACTTTCTCCCTCATTAAAAGTTAAAATTTTCGTGATGCTGGTTACAATATCATCAGGATACGTTTTCAGCAACTATACACTTTCATCAGAAATAAAATTCTTCAAATGATTTCGTTATATAAAATATTTTACAAGTGTAGAAAAATTTTATTTTATTTGACTAAAGAAAGCTAAATAACGTTTAGAAATTAATTAAGTTATCTTCAAACCTTACCTTGCTTGCACAATCAAAGCCAACTTTTAGAGCTGCCAGAGTTCGTAATAGCACATGATCACTGTTACATTTCACAGCTAAAAGCAATGAAAATTTGAGAATTCATATAAAAGTTACAAAATGTTGCTTATTTTCGAAAATGAAAAGTTGCGGGAAATATATATGAATTTAATTTAGTTATATTAACATTCATTTCTTTAAAAAGGGCTCATTTAGGGCGGATTTAGCAATTTTTAACCCCGATCAGCCTCAACTGAAATTTCTATCTCCAAATTTCAAATCTCTTCCCAACAAGAAAACTTTTGGCTCATGAAATCTCATTTGGCATGCAGTAGAGTAGCATATATGATACATCTTTATTGGAATCGTATTAGGAACCTGAAGCTGTCCCATTCTGACAGAGGCGTATTGAACGGAGGCAACGAGGAGAGGCATAGATGACTAGAGCGCAAATCTCATATGGCGCCATGAAAACAAAACATTAATACAAATAAGTCAGATATAAAAATATGATGAAAGAAAGAAAAAAATAATATCAAGTCCCGGGCCTGGATTACACTTCCAAAGCCACTAAAGACTAAGTGTGAAAAAAAATCGTGTTATAGCAGAACGCCACTTACTTCCATTACACCACAGGACTCCAAAACCAGTACCTTCCCTTTAAGCCACTATGGATCTGCATGCGTATGAGACTGTTAATTTTAAATCGACTTTCCGCAAAATTGGGATATGCATTTTTCATATAAACTGAAACTACAGGCCTGTCATAATTTTGATCGGTGGTTGTACGATTAGGGTGACTTACCCAATGGGCATACCTCTTTCCGAAAATGATTACATTTGACTTTCGATGATATGTATTATGTGTCTAGTCATGTATGTTGAATCTAAGATGATTTGGGTCTCAAATTTTTATTTTCCGATTACCAACTGAGACTTGCTATCAACCCCATAGACTAGTGAGACCCTTTTTTTAACAGCAAACCGGATAAATTCCGTTTGCTGACTATCATTCAGCTAATTTTTAGAAAAAAACAAAATAAGAGTAACCTATTACGAAGGAAATGCTGATAATAATGAAAACCTTACAAACATTACAAAAATAAACATCATGATAAAAACAAGCATTAGCATTGAGATAAAATACAGAACAAAAGAAAATGAACTGGAAAATAATGGTAATGCATCCAATAATAAAAAAGAATGAATGCTTTGAATATCATTTTTAGTATTTATTAAATTAAGGAATATTAAATGAGATTCCTCAATTTATAAAATCGATTCATTGCATTGAGAGCAGATTTATTAAATATACAATTTTACTATTTGTAAAGATAATCGGGATTTTTAATTGTACCATTAAAGTTTACATAGTAATTTTAAGAAATCAACAGTGTCGATCGAAACATCACTACACTTAGTCTTCGTATATAAAAGACCTAAATGAACTTATAAACATTTATGTAAAATAATAGAAAATAAATATAGAAAAAATACTCAAATTGTCAAGTAGTATGAATATTTCCTCCATTCTTAAAAATTCTGCTTAAAAGTACTGCATTTACTTTCCAAACTATGCAATTGTCCATTTTATCACAAAGCTATACTAATGTATTTAAATTATAAATGTACCTCCACAATGAAAGAATGAAATTCCTACCAAACAGGAAAAAAAACGAGCATAACAAGAGTTAAGATACAACTAAAAAGTATAGAAAATCTAGCAGTTCTTGATTGTAATAACAGTTTAGGAGCTGAGGAAAACAAAAACTACCCTCCATGATCGGAATAATCAGATGTGGTTGGTTTATTTTGTATAATAGCAATGGAATACATTTAAAATGTAAGTAATTTTAACGCATTCATTGACACAACGCAAGCCTAAAATTCGGATTATCTCACTATTTTCCTCCATTTTTTATATATCTTAAATGTAGAAGAGAGATAAGCCCAATGAGAAAATCGGAGTGAATCACTGGCGTTCCATGCGGCAGCTAATGAGTTGATATTACCTATTTGGGATTTGTTTGGGTTTTATGGTGCAATTACCATTCACTGCCAAATAAAATGAAATGTGGAAAATAGCAAACAGATGCTATAAAAACAGTTGATAAAATAACACAAAAACTGCTTGAAAAAATTATAATGCAAAAAGGAGATTCGATCCTCTATTACTAAGCATTGTATTGCTATAATTTATTAGACTTGATTTGAATATTTTTATATCATTTTCAAAATTCGCTATTAACTATATAGAAGTCCTAAGTACACACACACACATATTATATTATATTATATAATGTAAAATATTGCTTTAAAAAGACTTACCAATATCTTTAAAAATAGTGGACAAGGTATCATTATAAATTGATATTATTTAAAAACTTTTTTATTGAATTTTAGAATGGTAAAAAGTGGTTTATGCAAACGAACTTCAAAATTAATAAGGGTAGCATTAAAATTACAATTAATTTCAAAAAAAATTTAATGATAAGAAGAAATTTACTATCCAAGAAACATGTCTAATTTGGCAATTCTAAACCCGCCGATTTGAAGAGTGTTTCTAAAGAATTTTACTTTCTAGTATGAGAAAGGTACACAGAGGAAGTATTGTTAATTGTGAAAAAATTCGAACTCGAGACTTTGTCAAATTTTCATGTCTCAGACCTCCCTGCAGCCAAAAAACGCAATTTTGGAATTGTATCAGTCTGTGAACAAGTGAACTCAAAAAACATTTTGAGGTTTTTAGGTTTAATTATATTATTGTCCCGTTTGAAGCAACACTAGAAAAAACATTTTGAGATATAGGGATAAAAATTTGGTATGTGGCCTTACAAAAAAAATTAGAGATTTATATAAAATTTTGAACGATATCCATTCGGTGGATGTCTGTCTGAACAGCTATTCTAGAACAAGTGAAATTGAGAGCAATGAAACTTTAAAAATTAGATAGTAGATAAAATTTCTTGGATAGATTTAGTATCCGAAATGTAAATTATTATAAAACTCTGAATCAAATCTGCAAAAGGGTTTATCGTTTGTCGGTCTATACTTTCTCATGCAGGATACAAAATAAAATCAAAAACGCAATAAAATAAATGAAATATATGATTAAAAATACGATTTTAGGATTGCAGTTGTAATTCTCGGTCAAATTTGTTTTCAATTGGTGGGCAAAAAAGAAATCCCATATTCGACTATTGTAGAATTGTATATTAAACGCATGGCAGGAATTAATCACCAATATATTTGCCTAAAATCACATTACAGATTCAGTAAAAATGTTTAATGTAATTCACGCCAAAAATTAATATTTCGAAATCATTGCTCGCCAATGCTATACAATTCATTCGCGATCTTATCCAAAGTGCACAATGTGAGAGGGGAATAATGCGAGGAACTTTCAGGGAGGCCAAACCCTCTGGTTTCACCATGCTGGTTTTCAGATAGCATGCTATCCTATAAAAAATTAAGTAGAAATGTTAAGCTATGAAAAGCTTATTCATCAATATGTAAAAACAAAAGATTAATAATGTAGATTTTGGGTCGATTTGGGAGTAGATTTGGGCATCCAAACATGAACATGAATACTGGTAAGCGTTTTTTACAAAAGTAAATAGAATACCATGCTGAAATATGGGCAGTAATTTTTGTTCTAACTAAAAATATCTCGTATCTTCGTGTAAATATATTTTCGTGAAGGTCATTAGAAATTATTGCAGCTTTAAAGGAATAAGAAAATGGTTACCGTAGTGAGGGTCTACGCGGGGCATTTTCTCTCTCCAGTGCTTTACTTTCCAAACAACATCATCAACATCAAAAACCAAAAAGGGGGAATCTTCGTTCTGAGAAGGAAAAAATTATTAGCAAAATTTAAAAATAATTTTTAAATACTTTTGGGGGGTTTTAAAGATAGAAGGAAATTGAAAATTCTGGGGGTTAAAACAGAAAGAATGATAGCACTACTTAAAGTAAATTGAAATTTGAATCTCAAATATTCTACTTGTTACTGGAATTCATTGATTTATGATATTCATTGCTGTTTAGTTTTCTTCATTTTGTACAATTTGTTTTTAGTGCCTTGTGATTTAATGTTTTATTTAAATACATTAATGCCGTAAGAATTTCTTTTATCTATCAGAATCGCTTTGGCATATCTCAGCTTTTCTTATTTTCTGCCGAGAAGTATACATTCTGTCCAATCTATTTTAAAATAAGAGCCAGATCTCTAATGGAGAATGTCAGTCGCGACTCGAATACAAGATGTGCCTTGGTTGAATGTGATGTAATCAAGATGCTCTATCACCCATATGAGTACGTCGCGATGTTTTTCAGGTATTCTCTTCTCGCTTTCGCTAGTTACCGAACGCATGTTCACAATCGTTTAGGCACAGGTGAAAGGCCTTTAATATTGTTATGCTTTAATTGCGGTAAATTCGTAATGAGTTCATTTGCTCTTGTGTTTCGAACCCAAAGCAACTTTCATAATCAAATACTATAGCTTGATGACTCAGACTACAGCTTGATGACCTGCGGACTCTTTGAAAGTTCTATTGCCTGTCATTCTTATTCCGAATTATTATTTTTTTTTAATTACAATCATCTGAGTAAATTCTTTTGTTTCCTATCACGAATAAATCAATATAATAAATACATAAAATTATCAGATCAACTCCATGCGATGTATTATTATTTAAAAGAAGTGTGTATATTTTATGAAACTATTGGCCTATTCTGGTTGATGCGTCAATGTTTTGTAGCGGATAAACATTAATGCTTTGCAACAACCGGTCATTTTACCTCAGCAGCTATGATGAAAGTACAGGCTACTGAACTTGTGTGAAAGCGAGAAAAAATTCTGACTTTTGCTGATTGCATTTGTGATATGAATTTAAATAAAAGAAAAGTACATGTATGTATAGCTAAAATGCCAACGAGATCCGAAGTAATCATGGAAAAAGGGGGCTTGATATAAAAAAATATTGAAAATTTTACTTATTTATAGAAATAATAACTGTTGTTTTAAGGTAGGTGACTATGTTAAATGTCAATTTTTTCGTGAAATCATTGATTTTTTTTTTATTTAATACTCGTAATGTTTGAAAACAGCTTTCTTTATAAAAACTGTTAGAATTTTTTTTTTCTAAGTCTATTTTTTGTGAAGTTATACTGATTTTTATATTTGCATTTACATACATTTTGTTATTATTTTACATCTTTGGATGTTATTTTCTCAAATTCTAAACTGTAATAATAAATCTCGTAATTTTTTTTTTGCTCAAATTTGGTATAATACTTTCTCAATATATTCTGCAATTCCTGTACTAGAGAGTAAGTAATCTATTCATTTCAAAATATTTTTTAGTTGTTTTAGAGCGTCACAATGTGAAAAAAAAATTGAAAATTTCGTATTATCTATCAGTCAAACTCTAATATTTATAGAATTGATAGAAATAGAGCTTTATTATTTAGTTTAGGAGCTAGATAATATATTTCTTAAACTATCTGCAAAAATTTAAGTAAATCATTTGATAAACGTCTAAACTGGAAGATTTTTGTTTTATACCTCTTTTTAGCCAAAAAAAAACTTTTTCCTTCAATTTAAAAACATTTTGCCACTTAACAGCTATATTTTGGTTTCATAAGTGTTTCTGCAATGTTTTTTACGCAAATATTCAAAAATATAACTATTTTCGAAAAAATTTCAAAAAATTCATCCTGAACGCAGTCGCATATTTTAACATTAAAAACTTAGTTACAGTAATTATTTCAGAGTAACATACGCGGTGTTATTCAACAAAATGAAAAAAGGAATTTTATTTAAGAAATATATTTATAATGTACAATGCACTTATGGTCAATATATATGTCATAACGTCCAGAATAGGGAATGTAATGTAAATACTAGCTTTGAATGAAATACTTATATTCTCTTTAAAGTTTCGAACATTTAAAAATGAATAACTGTCCTTATTCCCACAAGAGAAGAGGCATATCAGAGCGGTAACTTTCAAAAATTGCCGTTTTATAATTGCGATTTTAATTATTTTCCTAATACTATTCGCGCATGCGTAAAACAATATCTGTGCTTTACATTTATCCACGCATATGCGAAAAAAACAAATTGCGCATGCCTAAATAGAAAGAGCTGTGGTATGCTTATACTGTTCGACAACGAATTGCAAAATCCTCCGCGCATTTGCGCACGCGTTAGGATGGGTTTAATTCTTCAAAATAAGGGTGAAAGGAAAGACGAAAGGAGGAGATGTCACATAATCGTATACCAAATTATATTGTAAATATGGAGCCTCTAAAAAATATAAACATTATCTTTAAAATACATTATATTTTATATATGTTGATATTAAAAGAACATTATTAATGATTTTTCTACTTAAGAATATTATTATTTTTAAATATATAACATGAAATAATTACTAAAGTTTTCTTCGTACTACTCCTTAAAACTTTTTTGCAATACGAAAATTTGAGTTAAAATAAAATGCGGTCAGAAAGGACACAACACTCACACGTGAAGAAAAAAAATCGAACTAAAAAGTATCTAATGGGGGAATCCAAGGTCAAAGGTGAATACTGGAAATGTGTCCATCGTTCCGCGCCTGACTCATTAATGAGATGGAAATGTGGTCGTCTCAGAATCCGTTGACGAACAGTACGATAAATTTCTATATTTACGTCTGATTTTAAGCAGCGATTCAAACTCATTATGCCCAAAAAAAAGGAAGTCCACCTTGGCCGTAGCACATTAAATGCCAAAACGCTTCGTTTGTTGCGCGATAATGAAAATGTAGAAGAAAGAAACGTTCGGTTAGCGAATATCAGAGAAAAAAAAATGTCCACACTTAGGGAAGGAGAGTCTTCTGTTGAGCGAAGTATGAAATCGCACTGCAGTTGAATTACAGAGAAAGAATGAAACGTTTCACACCGCTGTAATTGACTTAAGCGAAGAATGTTTTACTCATGGACAACTTTATGTGACACTTTCTAGAATTACAAAAACAAAAAACAAAATCTTTTTCTCTTTACACCAGGAGAAAAATAGCTAATACAGTTTACAAGGAAATATTATAAAGCAAGCTGAATTTCATTTTCATATCAGATTTTGAAGAATTAATAAACAAGTATGGAACAGTGGTTATAATGACTTATTTGTATATTTTTTAAATTTTAAAACAGTTTTTCTAATGTATATTTTTAGTGAATTGTTTTGTCTATGGACATATTGTATTTTTACCTTTTTAACAGTCTAAATATTTCTGAATGTGTGCTATGAAAAATTGTTTTGTAGTTATTTTTATGATTTCTAAATATATTTTTATGTTTGTTTAATGTTGCGTGATATACCCATATCATATCGGGTGTAGACTAGACTTAAGTCTAAAGCTAATTTTTCCTCTTGGATGTTAAGCCATGGGCAACGCTGTGTGGGTACTGCTAGTTATTAATATATTGCCCCTTCACATTTTCACTTTTTATTTGAATTGGTTCTTCTCAAACATAAAGTAATCTGTGATTTCCAACCTTTAAATTCTATGTTGATACATTTTTTTTTTCAATTTCATTCCTCTAAAATAATATTGTTTTAGCTTGGTATTTCATTTTATACTAGTGTATTGAGTTTAACAATTATATTCAACTAATCATAAAACACAGAAGCCAGTAATTTAACATATTTGCGCAGCTTATAGTCTTTATATACGCCTTTTATAGTTTTGATATACTTTTAATCTCTGATAAGATGACTGCACAGTTTTGAGAATTTAAATCTTTAAACTGATAGGAAATCAGGCAGTGACAAAGTAATATCAGGAACAACTCAATGAGTTGGTGAGCTTTATTTGTTGGAGGAATATTATTTAGATGTTCCATGCCGAAAGGATGCAAGCGATAGAATGTTTTACCCAGAAGAGAAAAAAGGTAAAGGATGGACAATTCAGGTATTGACAAAAGTAAACAGCTATTAGCCGCGAAATTGAATACAGAAGTTCTATCAGAGAAAGGACAGCCTGAAGATAATCGAGTTCAGTTGTATCGGATGTTGAATAGAAATCGGAAAGATTTCAAACATACGGCATGTTTCTCTCTGTTTCTATACGATGATCAAATTTAACTGCATAGATTCAATTTTTGTTAAGTTCAATAAAAAAATGCATTCATGTTACAAAAGCAGGAAAATTAAGCAAGAATAACATTAAATATTCTTGACTGCTTGAGAACATTGCATTAATCAAAAATAAATTTGATAAATTCTCGTGAGATACGTTAGTTAGTTACGCCAATTAGCAAAATATTTCTTTTATATTCATCTACACATACAGAAAGATACACACTTCTATTTTTAAGATTTGCAGATATATATTTATTTCTAAATTTTGAGGGACTTATCACAAATTCAGATAGAAACATTTATTTTAAAAACGGAAATTTATTCAATACGAAAATGGTATCATAGATAAAAGTTTGTTTGAATAGTACACCACTCAATCACGGTGATTTTATAGGAATTTATTAATAAGGCATATTTCTGTTATTTGATTATATTACACTTTCACTTATTCTTTGATCGATATCTGCAATTTCGACTTAATAAAAAAGGAATGAATAACTTCATGAATTGATATTTTAGGTACTTCAGATACGTAGGGCAATTATGAATAAAACAAACTTTTTTTTTCCTCAGAAATGTATGCGGGAAAGTAAACTTTCTTTGAAAATAACGTTATAAGGAAAGAAAGATTTGAAATTATGATTAATGCGATAATAATCTTTATTTAAACAGAATGTAACTTTTCATATCTATCAAAGATAATCACTTTGAACAAATTTTGTAAGCACTTTTAATATTTGGCCATTATTTAAAATTTAAAAGAAGTAATAAATGCATTATTTTTTTAACTATTAGCTATTGTCATATGCACAATATTCCCGAGATGTGCTTAAATGTTTATATTACGTGTGCAGTATACAAAATTGTTTAAATTTTTATTATCGATTTCCACAGAGGCCAAAGTATACTCATAAATATACTCGCCTTATTTAATAAAACTTTGTTATTAGAAATACATATCTAGGTGCAAAATTTAAGGGAATACACTCTTGTTTTTACACTTTTTTAAAATATCCTGTATATACAAAAAAGTGCATGTATTTGCTTTTCTAAAATTCAAGAAAAAATACCAAAACTATAAAAAAAGTTAAATTTATTCCCCGATTAATACTGATTTTCCAATAGTGTTGTAGGGAAACTAAGTACAATTTCTTTTCAGTGCATTGACATTATGCAAGAATCCAGTGTATCTGTGTTATTTATAAATTATTTTAATCTCAAAAAAGAAGTATAAGAGTGAATTGAATTGGAAATCATTACGCAAACATTTTTATTATATCTACATTGTTTGCGATTAATATAAAATTGCATCTTAATGCCTGTTCAAATATTATGTTTCTAAAACGATACATCCGCTTAGAATGTGTTAATTCATAATTAATACAACAAAAATGTCAAGGAATGGACTATTCTTACCTTCTGGTCTGCAATTTTACAGAATTTCTGGATTTCGGCCAATGTACCAAGATCCATGACTGAATGCTATCAAATTATAGAAAGACATAATTTATACAATGAGAAATACCATTGATCAGAAACAATTTCAGTTGTTTAAATGTACTGTAAAAAATAACACTGCAATTCTATTCTGCTCTCTCTCTCTCTCTCTCTCTCTCTCTCTCTCTCTCTCTCTCTCTCTCTCTCTCTCTCTCTCTCTCTCTCTGTGTGTGTGCGCGCGCGCGTTGGCGCTGTACAGTCGTATCCGTTTGACCTATAACTACCAAATTTGGCGCATATATACATTGGAGAATGGAAATGAGTACCACCCTCCAAATTCAATTAGAATTTTATTTAATTAAAAATTAAGGGAAATTTTAAGAGTTTTTAATGATAACTTCTAAAATTGTTAAAGTAATAAAATATTTACAGCGTTTTAATTTAAAAAATTACGTTTTTACATGCTACCATATAATTTTTCTATCTATTTTTAATTAATTTTTGTTCAATATTTTAAGCAGATTTTATAACAATATGTATTTTATTGTTGAAGCAAAATTCAAACTATACGCATTGTTTTTCTAATATGCTTTTTTTCCATTGCTGTGGTCAAGATATGAAAATTCGACTGATATTTTCATGGTGAGTAGGTGTCAGTAGGAGGCATACTCTTAAGATATTTTTTATTTTTTGATATTTTGTTGTATTTTTTAAAGTTTAAGTTCAGGAGGTAAGAAAATTTTTTAATTCCTCCAATTTAGAATGTTGCGGCTTTCTCCTGTGTAATGCTGCATTCTCCTGTGAATAGACAGAAAATTAAGGAAATGTTAAGCACTGTAATTTCTATTTATTGGCCTAATAACACCCGCTTGTATAGATATCCGTAGGATTCAAGCCTAGGCATTTTGATGGCCAATCCAATAATAGTACTTCATTTTCTTGAAGACACAACTTTGTAGATGATAACACATTGATAGAGGCATTATCTTGTTGAAAAATATAATGCCCTCTTGTAATGGAAAAAGCTTCTGATAGTAATTTTTCAGCAGAATGTCTTGATATATTTCAAAGTTATTTTTTGGTTTCAAAATAGTAACCGAAATTGTTCCATTACAACCACATCCTCCCCAAACCATAACACTATCACCGCCGAATATGCTGATCGTTCACGACGTAAATCATGCCAATAATATAAGAAGCCGTCAGGTCTGTCTAAATTAAATTTCTTTTTATCTGAAGATATTACGTCATTTCGTTTATTTCCAAAGACAATATGCCGTTTTGCCCATTCTACACGATTATCATTACTGATGGTTATTTTCTCATTTTGATATATTTTACTTGTGATGATTTTAAAAGTGCATAGCTCTACTCGAATAAGAAAGTTGCAACTCCTTTTTAATTTGAGTAGAAGATTGGTGTTAAGGAAGGACTGTATTAATTATGACTCTTTTTGATTGGTCAGATATAGATGGTTTTCTATCGGATCGTTTCTGTATAGCATAATGATCAGAATCTTTCAAGAAGTTATTCATAATACTTTTGGGGGATCTCAATCATTTTGCAATTTCTCTCGAGGATAAACCACATTCTCCGAAACTAAGAAACTTACTTCGTTCTTCTCCCCACAACTTATTTTACAAAAATAAATAACATAACACAATGTAAAAACTTAGAACAAAGAATATTTTTATCAAAATATAATATAAATTTTATTGCTAAAATATATGATAAAAATAAACATCGTTTGCATTAATAAAATGAACATTTGTAATAATATGTTGTGAGTTTTTTTATGTTAAAAAATTCTGCCGGTGCTCTCTTTAAATGCCGAAGGCATCGCTCTCTCTAATTTTACTGTCATGGACCGACATAGCAGGTTTGAAAAAATTCTTTATTTTAAAATTCAAAGGAGATTCAACAATAATGACCTATAAACATTCAAAAATAAATCTTCTTATATGAAACAATCGTAATCAATAAAACTCGCAATTTTATTTTTAAAAAGTGGGTAATTGTAACTATCTCATATTATTATTTGCCTGGACAATCACTTTGAATGGCTATTTACCACTGTTAGCATCTTTGGTGAAGTAACAGACACACTAAACTAGGGTTTTACAGTAGCATTATCTACTAAGTTGTATGGAATAATTGAGACAAAATTTCTGTATCACTTGTTGTCTTGGCAACAAAGTGATGGATAATTTGAGATAAAGCAACTGAAAATGAGCATTGATCTAAAAAACCTTTCAAACAAAAAAAATATATCGCTTGAGGCTAAAGGACGACTAATAATTATGGCTCTTAATATTTAACTCGATGCAAAAAGATTAAACTCCTCATTTGAAAAAATAATACTTTTTAAAAACTATAACA
>JAPMOR010043099.1:122590-160246 GCA_026543865.1 Argiope aurantia
ATCTTTCATATTTGGCCATTCTTTCATAGAGATGCCAAATATCTTTCCTATTTGGCCATTCTTTCATATAGATGCCAAATATCTTTCATATTTGGCCATTCTTTCATATAGATGCCAAATATCTTTCATATTTGGCCATTCTTTCATGTAGATGCCAAATATCTTTCAAATTTTATTCATCTAGCTCTCTTCGTTTTGCAGTTATCGTGTTAAATTATATTTGAATAGCCACCAGACAGACTTCCTCTAAGCGGATTTTGTTCAAAATTTGATATAAATCTACAAATTTAGTATTAAACCAAATTTTACCTGTCTAGTTCAAAGCGACTTTGAATTATCTTTGTCACAGGCAGATATATTTAAAAAATGGGTTTTTCGAACTCAGGAATGTCTTAAACGTGGAGAATCAGCAAAATCGCGAGTTTGTATTTGGAGGGGGGAGGGGGGTATCAATTACTTTAGATTCTCTGTATAATGTATATGAGAAAGTAAAAAAATGCACAATTCTAAAAAACAATTTTTTAAAATAGGTATCAAAAGTTACCATGAAACAAATGCTACTCAACATGAAATGGAAACTTGTTTAACAAAAGAAAAATTCAAAAAAAGGCCAAAGAAATCAACGTAACTTCAATAATCATAAAACCAAGGTAGTGATAAGCATAATAAAACAAAAAAAAATAAACTTAATGTTTCAACGGAAAAAAGACATTGCAATCTCAGTTAAAATCATTTTTTTAAATATTAAAATTAGAAAAATAGCTGTTTAACAATGAAATTAATTTCATTAAAAATCTAATTTTAAAATAATGTTTGTGCAATGATTTCTTCAGAATACGGAAAAGCGTAAAACCTTTCAACCTCTTCCCTCCCCGCGCATACGCTCTTTCTCTTTGGAGAAACAGAAATTTTTTTAATAGCGCATTAACTCTTATAGGTGTTAGGAAACACGTGCAGCAAATTTCATTCAAATCAGTCTAAGAGTGTCGAATTGTATAAGTTTCAAACATACAAAGAGACTATCAATTTGCATAAATTGAAATCAGCAAATTTCCCTTTATTACTGCAAAAATGAATACTTTTTGTAATTTAATTTGATATTGATATAACAATAGTATTTTTCCTTATAGCATTTTAAATTTTCTTTATTCGGGAAAATATATTCAAGACCATAATCGTTAAAAAATTCGACCTGATATTTTGATCAATTTCCACGTTTTAGACTCATCTTAATTCGAAAGATACATTTTTAGAAAATGCCTATCTATCTGTAACAAAGATAACTCCAAACTCTTTGAGCTTGAAGCATAGAATTAGGTGTACGGATTTTACACCAAATATGTAAATCTCTATCACATTTTGAGTAAAATCATTTCAGAGGAGATCTGTCTGCCTGGCTGTTCGAATAAAAATTAACTATAACTACAAAACAGAGGAAACTAGACAGATAAAAATTTGTTACTCAGATTCTGCATCTATCAAATTTTAAACTAAATCCAACAATGGGTTGTCATTCTGTACTTTCAGAAACATGTAAACACGATCACTCAAACACGCTAAGACTTAAATGTATCAAATTTGGTATCGGATTTTGTGACTATAAGTGTAGTTTTGTGTTAAATTTTTGTTTCACTCGTTAAGGGAAAAACGCTTTTAAAATACAAATTCGATTTCCGAATACTATAACGGTCATTCCAGGACTATTAATCGCGAAAAGACTCACCTAGGATCACAAAATCGATTCAGTAAAAATTCTATTTTGATCGCTCTTGTTTTAGTTCAAAGAAAAATGTTTGAATAATCATTTGAAAATAATTTTAAAAGATAAAGAAATTAGAATGTCATACGCAAAAATCTCAGTTTCAATTCTTAAAATCTTTCTGAAAAAATTGCTATTTTTCAAATTTCAGTAAATTACATCTGAAGTGCAAAACATTGTAAGAGTTATTGTCTGCTCTCACAGATTTTTTTCGATAATCATCATAAACGACACTAACAGTAAATAGTCCGAAAAACCATCCAAAACAACATAGACCATTAAATAACAATTTGTCTACAAATTATAAAACTTGGATTACGAAATACATTAAGATGCTATTACTACTTCCTGTGTGCAAAATTTCATGGCTGTAAATAGATAGAATTGCAGCAGATACACACACACACCCTCTTTTATACTATCCATTATGAAATAGTAAAGAATATATTAATTAAAACTTACCTTATTGGTTATAATAAATTTTATTGCCAATCAGAAAGAGTTCGTTTTCAAAACGAACGCAAATTTGATTCTGTAAAAGTAGGTCAAATGTCTATCTATCAAAAGGATTAAGAAATTAAGGGAATAGTTTAAGTGGGTAAATTTTTTAACCATGTATTTCGATTTTCGATCAGCTGCGGAAAACGTCGTTCCTCGAATTGGTCTGCACCTTTAGTAAAAATCAAACATTAGCAAATTTAAAAAAATCAAAGCCATTAGAAAATTTCTAACTTCAGCGATATTTCTTTTGCTTGTGAATGTGATTTAACGATCTCTTTCATATAGATGTTTAGAATGAGATTCTTTGGTATCCTTCTAATAAAAAACAGCCACTTTTTATCCTTTACCTTCCATATTTACTGATAACCTATACATTAGTTGGGAACATATGTGTGCCATATGTGATTTAAAAAGACCGCAAAGCTAAACCATCATTCACGACAAAAACAATCAAGAATGACGTACTCTGTCCTATTTATCAAAACTAACCATCTTTGGAGACCAGTTTGTTCACCCAGATTATTGACGTTTTAGGTTATTAAACTATTAAAGTGAAATGCATTGAAAAAAATCACTTAGTTATCTGAAAAGATTGACAAAAAACATTTATTTGAACAAGTCTACTGCAGATAATAGCTTAAAAATAATTAATGCTTCACATTTTTAAAACAGACTATAGCAAATAAAACAATTTCTCATAGCCCACACTAATTGCTATTAAAATTTGTAATTCTTAATTCGTAATATTTACAATCACAAGTTTTCAATACAATCTATATTGAGTTATAAATTTGTATGATTCTAGGAAAGGTTATTTTATATTTTTTGGTCCTTTTTATAAATGAGGTATATTTAAAAAAGTTATTATGTTATGCTTTTTAGAGTGTGTGAGTGAAATTATAATCGATTTCAAATTAACTTCTCGATGAGTTAACGACTTGGCATTTTTATCATTTGTCGGTAATGAAAGATTTCAATCGATTGCAAAATTTGAACACCACAGACAAACGGACAGATAAAACAGCGAGTCCACTACCATGTAGTTTTGAAATGTGAATGAAATCTGTAGTTCATCGTGAGATTAGTTTAAAATCGATACAAAAATTTGCACCGAACAACAACAAAACACATTCAGAACAGAAATTAATAAAAAAGGTGTTAATAATAGTTACCGAGCGTCAATAAAAAATGTATATAATACAAAATAAAAGCGAAAGTGACACTCCTACTTCGGAATTAGAGATTTTGACGAATTTTCAAGCTTCAGACATTTCGGAGTCCTAGATCTATTTATCTGAACATGAAATACTTTGTGTTATTGAAAAATAAAGCGAAATTTGGTTGATTTTCTTTACGCCAATTAATTTGTAAATATCTATCAAATTTGGGATGGGACCATAAACAAGAAATTTTCCCGCCTATCTATCCAAATTCAAGTGAACATGATAGCTAACAAAAAGAGTTAGATACATCGCGTTTCGAACGCAGTTGTATCATCGAAAGTTTAGAAACCTATCAAATTTCCTTCCAAATCCGTCAAGGAGTAAACCATCTCTGTTTGCATTTGTATGCATATAGAAGCCATAATTCAAAGACATCGGGACTTAAGTAATTGAAATTTAATATATGGTCTTGTTAATAAAATTGTTATTTGTGTTGAATTCTGGTTTGAATCATCCTAAAAAAAACGAACAACCATATTGTCTATATTACGTCCATACGACGAAGCATCGAGCGCTTTCATGCTGGCATTTAAAGAATAAAATACTGAGCCCTTGTATCATTTCTGGTTCTGTCGTTGAATCATTCGGGTAATGAGGAAGGTAATGATATTTTTATCGGAGAACAAATGGGAAAATTTTGCAGAGATAACCCCATCCAATTTTTTTTATTTCCTCATATATATAATTCAAAACCACATGGTCCTAGAACGATCAGAAAACAATCGCATGGTTAGTTTCTGGAACCAATATTTTACGTCTTGAATATCCTTTTATTAGTAGTAGTATTGACTTGATCTATTCCCAATTTATGAAGACAACTAGTGTTTATAAATACATCCTTATGCTACTATTCTAGTTCACATAACAGACAATTTAATTTGACAAATCTTATCATTTTATGATCACCATAAAAACATATTTTGATCGTATTTTTAAACTATTTTAATAAAATTTTCGTCTTGAATTGTATTCAAATAATTTCCTTTCAGAGATTGCTTATAATAAAGTATTCCGCTAATTACTTCGAAATGGCTTAATCTTTTATTAAAATGTTTAATTCATAATTTCATGTAAAATTTATATCAATGTAAAATAATCTACCTATCTATGTAAGGTAAATTACAATTAACTTCCATTACGATATTTAATGGAATTGAAGTTACAATAAAGGTCGAATCAAGACGACAATAAATTATCCCTCTGACTGAAAGGAATTTTTGATGATACAGCAAACTTTCTTCATAAAAATTTCTAATAATATTTTGTATCTCCATTCATTGGTAACGTTAAACTTTGGAATAATGTAGCTGTAAGCACGTTCAACAAAGCAATCTAAAATTAGTGTGATGACTTTGTTTACATGTGATTATTGCCATTCTACAATAAATAATAAGAGTGATTTCTGTGTTATGTGAGTTAGAGTTTTATATATACAAATATAGAAGTCTGTGTCTAAAATATGATATCAATGAAGTATCACTGGAATAAATTCAAGGATTAGTTATTTGATCAATATTTAGTTTATACTTTAAAAATACATAAAATACTTCATTGAAAAATAATTTATTAAAAGTTAATTCGCTTTGATACAAAAAATGTTAGTGTGTTAAAAATTCAGTCCAATTTAACAGGGCATTCTTCACAATTTGTTTTGTTACTTTCCATAAGCTTGGCCTCTAATTTTAATATTCGGCTGAGTTCACATCCGACTGGAAATTTTTCTAGATATGATCTGCACGAAAAAAATAAATATTAAGAATAATAACCTAATAAGAGAACAAAAACATGATTTGATACTTCTATTGAAAAATTTAATGCAAGGAATAGCTTAAATAACACATTCTGTAATGCAAAATCCCTAAAATTCTTTTTAATTCTAAACATTCTCATATGAATTGTTTTTAAGAGCTCTCATATAATTATTAAAATATTTAAGCACTCAAAATATTTAAAATTACTGCAGTATCATATTTAAGAAATTAAATAGAAAAGCAGGATTTATTTTCCAATGATATATCTTCCTAAAGCATTGGGCCACAGTGGCCTTGTGACTCCGCTACTGAACCGGAGGGTTTCAGGTTCGAAGAACTGTCGTGTAAGCGGGTCTGGTGCACCTTAAATCCGTACGGGCCAAACGTCCTCCCGCTAGCGTGGTGTGGTGTGGAGCGAGAGATGCAAGCTCAGATGTCGTCCTCGTCATCTGATCGCGATTCAAAATGAGGAGATCCGTCCCAAAATAGCTTTAGTATTGCTTTAAAATGGAATGTTAATATAACTAAACTAAATTTCCCAAAGCATTAGCGTACTGAAAATTATTATTAAAATACTTGGAATTCTATTACTGAAAAATTATTGCAACAAATCAAAATTCAGATATGTAAAACTTCAAACAACCGAAATTCTAATGAAATAAGAAAATTGTAAACTATAAAGGTAATTGCTGTTGCATGTCACGTAAATCAGTATATACTAAAATTGCAAGTCACTGGATACCTCCTAATAAAGTGCAGCAATTCGACGTAGCATGGAATTGACAAATCGTTAGAAGTTTGTAGAAATATTGAGCCATGCTGCTTCTATAGATATCCATGACTGCGAAAGAGTTGTCGGTGCACGAATTGACCTCTCAATTATGTCAATTAAATGTATGTACCTCGTGTTGGGCGAACTGGGTGACCAAATCAATCACTGGAATTATCTAGAATGTTCTTTAAACTAGTCGTGAGTAACTGTGGCCAAGTGACATGGCTCACTATCATCCATAAAACTTCCATCATTGCGTTAGTGCATGAAACCCATGAATGGCTGCAAATGATATCCAGGTAGTTGGATATAATCATTTTCAATCCCTGATCGATCGATTTTGTTGAATCAGAACACCCAGTTCATTCCATTTAGAAACAGCCTACACTTTTATGGATCCAACACAAGCTTGCATAGTGCCTTGTTGACAAGTTGGGTCCTTGGCTTCGGAGGTCTGTGTCACACTCGAGCCCTACCATCAGCTCTTACCAGTTGAAATCAAGACTCATCTGACCAAGCCACGATTTTCCAGTTGTCTAGGGTCCAACCAATATGGTCAAGAGCTTAGGAGTGATGCTGCAGGCGATGACGTACTGTTAGTAAAGGCACTCGAGTCGGTCTTCTGCTGCTATAATAGATTAAAATAATTTCGCCGCCTTATCCTCACGGACATGTTTCATTGTACGTTCCCTGCTGTTATTTCGCACAGCGTTGCTTGTCTTAAGATTGACAATATCATGCAAAAGTCGCTCTCTCGGTCATTAAGTGCAGGTGGTCGGCCACTGCGTTGTCCATGTTGGGAGGTTATGCCTAAAATTAAATATTTTCTGCACACCATTAATATTTCTGTTCTCCGAATGTTGAATTCCCTAACGATTTCCGAATTGTAATGTCTCCCGTCTCTAGCTTCAACTACTATTCCACGATCAAAGTCTGTTGATTCCTGACGTGCTACCATAATCACGTCAGAAACCTTTTCACGTCAATCACTCGAATACAATGAAAGCCTTGTCAATGCATTGCCCTCTTATATATTTTATACTCGATACTACTGTTATCTGTATATTTGCATATTGCTATCCCATGACTTTTATCACCTAGGTGTATTCAAACACAGGGGAAAATAAAATTTCTATCTTAATATAATTCACAGACAGAGATAAAACTATAACCGCTTCGCAATGTTCCGTTTAAAATTTCACGGGCAGTTACAGGAAGATAATGTTGAAAGCGGATTCCTAAACTACTCTTACATTCAGCCGAGAATTAGATATACCATATTCGAGTTAGCAACATTATTATAAAGTATTTGAACTTTTGACTTAAAATTATTTCAGTCAGCAGGTTATTTATAAAAGATGCAATCAAGGAAATGAAGGCCAAAAAATTGATTTCAAAAATATATCATGTAATTTGATATTTGTTACATTTATAAGGAAAAATATCCTCAACTTAACCATTGTGCTCCCATTTTTTTTATCTGTGAAGAAAAGGAAAGAGACTTCGCTATCTTAAAATTAAGACTTATAAAACTGTCTTTTTATAAATTCAATAAGATAATTCAGTGGAGAGTTGTCACTAAATTACGGAAAGCTTTTATTTCAGTAGTCTTAATATTCAAATTTTCCAGTATTTAAGTAACAGAATAGAATGTTATCCTTACATTTACAGCTGTTTATGTCTTAAAGACAACATTTCGCTCTATATAATATTCGTAGTAACATCTTATGTTACTGACTTTTGGTTACGAAGTTCCTTAAAAAGCATGATGTGCCTATTGGCTGCAATGGTCGGCCATCAACTTCAAAAACAATTCCCACTTCAGAAAGGGCAAAACAATGGAAATTTATTACATTTCACAGTTATTCATGATGTTCTTAAAATCCAGTTTTAGGAAGAGATTCGAACTTTACTTGCTACTGAATATCAATAAAGCATTTTCCACAACAATCTTTTCCCCCGTTTCTAATTATAGCTGTAAATGAAGTACCAGGTTTCTTTCTAATTAGTTTTTTTTTATCTCAAAAGAATTTAGGTAATCTTAAATATATGTCTATAATTTTTCCAGGCTCGGAATATCCGCTCTTCCATTTTAGCAAATATTTATATTGCACAATTGTCAAGTACCGAGATTGATTCGGATTAACAAAAGTCTTATACTATTAATAGGTTCGTAGCCAGGCTCAGACTTGATATTCGGACCACTTATCTAATTAGACGACCCCTTTCTCTGCTATCTCTTAATCATAGTAGAGAAGAGGTCCTCTAATTATATAGTTCGGTACAATTAGGTACGAGTCATGTTCAGGACACTAAACGTGTTAAATAATATGTACAAAAAAATTCAACATATCAACTCACATTGTCTCTTCAGAAATAAGGTACTTCACTTCAGTCTTTGCAAATCCGCTGAACGTTGTGGCGCATGAAGTTGTATAAGCTCCCATTTCTTCCATCAGAAGCCAGTCGCCCACTTTCAACTCGGGAATCATGCATCTTTCTACAATTAAATCAACAGGTTCGAAAGATTGTCCCCAAACGCTGCTGGGTTTGATATCAAAACCTGTCGACAACTAAAACAAGTACAGAAATTAAATCAGATTAATGAGACGAGAGATAGGTTTATAAATTAGAAGCATTCATAACGCTTTTGAGAAGTCAGATTACCAGTGAACAATTAAATATATCATCCAACCCAGTTAAGGCACATTAACTTTTGGATCGAAATTTAGGTTAAATGACGTTATCTCAAATTCACATTGATTATTTGAAAGGCTGAAAAGTGTTATATGATCTGTAGGGGCTATAAATTGTTAGAGCATCATACAAGTGATAATAATGTCATTTTCTGGGATAAACATGGGTTTTAACTAGCTGGAACGATCTTCCTGGAACTTTCTCACGTGCTCTGTAATAAAATATTAACCATCTTCTCTCATGAGTGATCTTTAGCAAAACCATGAGAGCGGTTTTTGAGACGTTCAGCATGTTCGAATTTTTACTAACCGAGATCTGCACAGGAGTGTTCTGCTCTTCGCAGGATATTAATTAAAAATCGAGTCTGCATACTGGACGCCTTTTTATTGACCTGTTGATATCACAATTTCACACAGAACTACAATTTAAGTAATAAGCTCACATTCCAAATTTTATTTAAGTAAATTCTAGCATGTGCATAGACCAACAAACAGTAAATCCCTTGATAAATTTCTTTCAAAATTTTATATGAGTATACACTTTAACGGCTAAACCTGTGTTCCAACTTTTATTCATCTCATTTAGTGTTTTGTGATTATCTTGTTCATTTGTATCTTAACAGATAGACTTTCACAGGAAGAATTGCGTTCAAAATTGATAGAAATCTACAAATTTAGAGTAAAAACGATATACTAAATTTCATTAACCGATCTCAAATGGTTTGAGTTATTATATTTACAGACTAACAGACATAATTCCAAAAAAAAATGTATTTTTTGGACTCAGAGAGACTTGAAACACTGGGATTCGCCAAAATCACGAGTTCGTATACTTTTGACTATTACAATAATTTTCTTCTTTGTTACTGTCGTAAAAGTAACAAGTGTTAATATTTTTTTTTTTGCCAAAACATATAGTGCATATGTATGTTAAAAGAAATGAATGAAGATATCCAGGAAGAATTGGCAATCTGTAGTAATTAATCTATTTCTTTCGCTTGAATTTTTTTTAGATGTATTAGCCGCAAAAGCCATATTTATATATGTTGGACCAAGCACATGACAAATACCATCTCTATGAAAGAACCATTTCCATCTTTCAAATTGTTTTCAAGAAGGGTGAGAGGAAAATGAATAAACGCCTTCTGATAATTTTCTAAACAACTGAATTCGCATGTGGAGAATAAATTGACCGGGTCTTTAGAAGGATAACATAAGCGAAATGAAAATCACAGATCTGTCGAATGTGAACTATCCTACTGATCGCCAATGAGAATGAAATCACGATAAATTTAAGGGACTTGAGCTTTAAAGAAGGGTAATTCATATATCGTTTTTCGATGAACTTTCAACACCACTTTCCTATAACATAAGAGATTAAAATCACTGAAACTCAATTACTTTTTTTCACAAAAATGGATTTAGTTCAACTTAATTAGATTAATATCAGTTTTTAAGTTATAAAAAGTTATCTTGTCACAAACCTCCAGTGGCTGGGGAGGGGCTAAGAAGAATAAAGATGTCACGGGCGCCACAGAGATAATTTGATAAAGCGAATACATCCCTTTTTAAAGAAAAATATGATGAAAGGTGAAAAAATGATTCATACTCTGAGCGCAGTTTACATTTGACAAGTAACTGATAGTAATTAAGGATGAAAAAAATCAGGTTTATATATATATATATTCATCTTTAGGTCCACTAGCCGCTGCAAACCTTTTAATTTTGTATTGTTATTGAATGAGAAAAACATTGAAACGATTGCATCATTTCTGACAATAATGATTCTTTTCTATAAATTATGAACAGAAATATTGTCTTTACACCTTTAGTTTTGTATTTTAACATGCATAATAAAAACAAATTTCTATTTCTTAAGAAGTGTATTGTTTAGAGAAAATATGCCGCGTTATTTTGTCATACCAATTAAAATAATTGTCACTTTTATGCAAATACATGTGTGTCTTTTTCTTTTTAGTTTTTCCAGTTAATATATTATTTAAAACTTATTACCGGTTTCGGAACTGGTCTGTTTTCCTCACCATGAAGGCTTGAGTGAACAAACAAACCATATACTCCCTCGTTTATAATGTACATGATTTCCATATCTGTAAAGAAAAAAAATACACTTCAAAATAGGATTCGAAACCATTAAAAAAATTCCTAAAATTCTTAATTGATAATGTATTTTATTCTTATATACAATTAAGGATTTTTTTTGTTTAATTGATATATACTACTCTATTCAAAAAAATACCCAGAATAGTAGTATAAAACAGAAGAGGTCAATTCGTTAGTCAAATTCTCCCAATTGTCAAAACATGCCTTCAATTCGAGCTTTTTTTTGTTTTTGTTTTTTTAAGGAGCTCAGAATTCGGAGAGAATTTTCTTTAATCAAATTAATGGAGTCAAAATGATGACTATGAATAGACAATTTCAACAGTTAAAAAGGGAAAATGTTATAATCCGCCATATTAAATGAGCATGGCTCTGTGGAAGCCGTATTTGAGGGGGAAGACTCATGAATAATAATTGTACCTTGGTAACGAGTCTTTTCATAGTGTTAAATCCATGAATTATTCCTTTAGTTTTAAAATTTTTACAGTTACAAAATTTTTTTCCACATAAGAGTTTGTTAAATAATTTCTTTAATTATTAAATGATGATCACTAAGCACCAATTCTTTGAATTTAACATCATGATTGACTTAGTGGAGCGTCTTCCAAAGCGTGATTCGTTTATGATGAATTATTTACCTTTTTTACACATTTTATTCTCTTTAAATACTCTTATTTTTGATAAGCAGTTGTCTTCAAAGGCTTTTCGCAACATTTCAAATATTTGTGTTCCAAGTGTTACTTCAAAAACAATTTTTAATACATATTCTTTACTTATTAACATATACTATTTTGAAAAATCGACATAGTTAAAATTCGTATCTTTATTCTAGCTAAAATCACTAGTAATGACTGGGGGGGGGGGGACTTATCACTCCTGGTGGCAATTACTGTCGCTTTTTCAACTTTGTGATTCTAGCTTTTTAGAATTAAAATGAAATTTGACACACATATGTATCTTTTAGATTATAAAGGACTCAACTAGCCATTTAAAATTTAACAACCTACACACATAGGACGATTCGGAAGAGTGATACTTGAAAACCGTTTGAGATAGAAACTTTTGTAAGGAAATTCGTTTTAATTGATTTTTATTCAATTAATATGAATTTTGGATTCAATTTAATCAATTAGGTAAGTTTATATTTTACGATGATTAATGGTGCATGGTTAAAACCGTAACCAGGCGTAGAGTCCTCACACAAATAGGGTAGCATCAAATAGCCTTTTGGAAAAAAAATCATTTCAAAATTTTATAAAAACAAATCATTTCAGATGCTAAAACTAAGCATTAAATTTTATCTATATACATTATATCTAGCATTTTTTTTTCTTTGTTTTGCTTTCAAATATAGAATTTTCACTTGCACTCCGATAATCAATCTTCCTGTAAATAAATCGTTGAAAATTTGATAGAAATCTACAAATTTGTATAAAGTTCGTGTATCAAATCGCAGCCGTTTAACTAAAACCAGTTTTCAATCACCGTTTTTTCAAATAGACAAATTCCAGAAATACAAGAAACAAGGAGGAATCGGAGCTGTTAATTGTTACAATACTTTCTCATTGTGTAACTAATAAAAAGTATAAAAGAAGTATATAAGAGAGGAATATTTATAGCATTAATTTTTACAGAAAATTCTTGTCATTTAAAAGAAAATTCAAAAAAGTTTTTTCAATGCCATTTTAAGTTTGTTTGTTTTTTAAATAAGAAATTCTTCAAAAGTGAAATTATTTTGTGCTAGAGAGCAATTTCAGTTTTCTCTAAACGATCTCATTTCAAACCATATGGATTAATTTAGCAATAAAATACTTGTGCAGATACTAAATATAAGAATTACATATAAAAATCTATATTTGAATTATTATTTTTCACTAAAGTATGCATCCTTTTTTTCTTTTAATTTTTGCACTCATTAAAATGAGATTCGGGTTAAAGTATAATTATCATACAAAAAAGTTTTATAACTTAAATGCATTTTTGAATATTTGAAGCAAAAGAAATTGTATTTTAAATAGTGCAATAATATTTAACCCTTTTTTTCAAACATATCCGTTGTTTGTTTGTTTTTTCCTTTAAAATTTACACTTTTTTTGCGATGGATCAATCATAATCACATAGATATTTGATTCATTCGCTACACTGTATTATAAATAAAACACATGTCATATTTCTGACAGATGCTCTAAATAGAATTTCAGCTATCGCATGTTTTACTATTGTTTATTATATACAGATGAAAAGAAATTGTGGCGGAAAAAATGGTGCATCAAATGAATTAAAACCCTTTTAATACCCATAATAAAGGAAAAAAAAATTCTGTAACATATATGAAATATGCAGTAAAATAAAAAGTAACCATTAAAAATCATTAAATTTTGTTGCGTTCGATAGAAAATTGCAATACATTTAAAATCGTTGATTTTAAAGCCTTGCAACGATTTAACAAAGATTTAATTAAACTAATTAAAATTAATAATACAGTAATTATAAAAAGCAAATATTTTAGTAAAAAGAAACGGAATGTAAAAATATTATGAGATATTTTAATAGTATTTTAAAACGCAATGACTGAAACTGAACTAAAAAAAAAGTATGCCTTTTTCAGAAATTTGAAAATATTTTTGAACCAGGGCTATCAATAAGCTTAATTCACTATCGAAAATAGCTTTTCATTATTCGTAAAAAAATCTTTGCTTAGAAGTAGTCTTTCTATTATTGCACTAACATCAAAGATTTTAATGCATTTGAAATTTTTAAGAACTTTCATTCCAAAATGTTAATACTATAAAAAGATATCTTTAATAATTTTTAGAATATCCTATAAGAATATTAATACATCTATACTAATAATATGAGTGTGCGCGTGCTGTTGTTTTACAAGCCAAATCGTTTGACATACAACTACCAAATTGGGCACACGTGTACCTTGGAGGTTGGGAGTGTGCACCTCGGTGCGATTTTTTTTAATTTTTAATAAAATTTTAATTTATTCAAAATTAAAGGGAATTTTAGCATTTTCCTGCGATAACCTTGAAAATATAATTGCAAAAAAGTAAATTTTGCATCTTAAGTAGATGAAAGTACTTATTAGTGTTCAAACTCCGAATCGAGTAGCACAAAAATCGGGAGCTTTGGCGATGCCTGCTGCATCTTTATTTCAATTATCATTAGGTTTGTGGCTTTGTTACAACATTTATAAAATTAAATTTTAAACAAATAATGCGAATGTTTTTAAAACAACCTAACTTAGCATAATAGATAGCAACCCAATTTAACAGAGTATATTATGTCAAAAGTCTGTAAAAAACTGGTGATATACTCTGTATTGATATCTTATTCCTCACTGTTAGTTTTATATTAGTTGAAGAAAAGAGATGCCAGAGACAGAAAATTATGAAAATAGTTAGCCATTCTTGGGGACTAGATAGTTCTCTGGTAATATTGGTAATGTTTATTTTCAATTAAATCTTCAAGGTGTAACTGGATCATGGTTTCCGCTTTAAAAAGATTTTAAAACATTATGACAGATATTAAAACCAAGCAATTTTAATAGCCTTATGGTAGTTCGGTTAATTGTAGATAAGGACATTTCTCATTGAATAATAAATGTTTTAATATTGTCATTAAAAACAAAATTGTGCGGATTTTTACTTTCTAATCGAATATTGTCTTTCGTGCGACTCTAATTTCATTTTATCTGAGCAGTTTTCTAGAGTAAAACATAATCGTTATTTTCTTTTAACAATGGAAGAAAATCACTGTTATATGAAACCATGAAAATGATTAAATTTTATTAAAAGCAGAAATCTATAATAAAAAATTTAAAAAAAATTACTTATTTTGGCGATTAAATTGATATTATTTAAATAATGATTTTTATATTTCAAAACGGTGCGAAAATTATTTTATGTTATAATATTTTCTGAAGCTACTGGGAAAAAACACCAAAATTGCACTAAATCTAAAATTAAAATTCTAATTAAAAATTTAAAAGCATCTCCAAGATTCACATTCTCGTCCGTTGAAATATATCTATGATCAATTTGGAAATTCTAGTCTAGATTCCGTAATGCGCCAATTTTTATACACATGCAAGTACTAGCTTTCATAAGAATTCTAAAAAAGATAAGTAGTTGCCTTTGTTTCAGATTTCCTTCCAGCATCGATTTTAAGCAAACAATGTGTTTTTTAAGCCACTAGGTCAGAAAGTAAAACTCGCTGTCCACTAATACCTTATTTATCATTATAGAATTTACATTATTTCAGAAAAAAAAGTCATCAGAAAAAGAAATAATAAATAGGCAATAAAATGAGTATACACAGAGAAGAGCCATAACTATTATTTCCTAAACATGCTCTAGATATTAAATACTTACTATTTTCAACAGATCTTTCTTTTTTCCCTATTATGTTTGCACAGAGCGTAAATGCAGTTGTTACAATATATCTGCCTGGTTCACCAATGATTTGAAATTGCTCGTCCGGTGGGAAATAGAGATCTATTGCTTGGTTAATAGCTGCAGCTGTCTATCATAAGAACAAATAGAAAATTTAGTACAGATGTAAAATATAAAACTACATGCCAAATTTCACCGTTCTAGCTTAAAACGCTATTGAAATATCGTGTTCTGTAGTATTGACATAATGAGGTAATTTTTTTATATTGGTGAAATTTTTATCATCCATGCAGTAAACATTTTTTTTTTTTAGCTTTTAACAATGCAAGAAATCCCACGATTAAATATTTGACAAAACAAAAAATACTGTTTGAATTTTGTTGAAACAATAAAAACTTTTGTTCAAAATTAGGCAAAGTTTCAATTCAGGAAAACATTGCATGATTATCAAACTGATAACATTAAAAAAACAATTTTTTAATCTTTAAAATGATGTAAAAATAACTTTTGTGCAATAATATTTCCAGAAGTTATTGCGTAAAAAGAAAACATTGCACTTAATTTTTAATTAATTAAAATTTTTTTAAAATTTCTCCAAGATGCAAATTCTAACGCTGTGAAGTTATCCTCAAAATCAAAGATTTGATCCCTCTTATAGAATGCTAAAACACAGAGAGAGAAAGGGATTAATCATTATCTATACTTATAATAAAACACGGTGTGTGTGTGCGCGTGTGCGTGTGCTTGTGTGTGTGTATTGTTTCTCTACAGGCCAGGCCATTCTACATACAATTACCAAATTTGGCACGTGTATACTTTGGAAGCCGGAAATGTTCCTCTCGGAGCGTTTTTTTTTTAATTAGAACTTTAATTAAAAATTCAGTGAAATTTTGGCGTTTCACCGCTATAACTTCCGAAAATATTACAGCAGAAAGTTGATTTTTACATCATATTGGAGTTCAAAAAATAATCTTTTCAGTGATTCTAATGTTTTAACAAACAAATTAAATTTATATTTTTAATGAATTTTTAAAAAAATAATTTAATCCTATTTTTCAACAATTTATTTCGCGCAAAATAAAATTTAAGTTGCACGATCACGTTGCACGTTAATGGAAAAAAAATTAAGTTTTATCAATGCATTGCCATCATATTGACAAAAGCACAAATAAAAATAAAAGTTAACTATCCAAATTAAATATATAAAAATGTAATTTTCAGCACGTGTCTGTATGAAATCAAATAAATATGAAACATGATATTTTTTGAAAAGTAAATGTAAAGAAATGTTTTCTATGATCTTTCACAATACCTATATTACTAATTCAAATAAACAGTTTTATTTAAGGCAAATAAGTCTATTATGTACAAGATATCTACTCTAATATAATTTGCGAACCTTTAGTAACAGGCATGCATCTGTTAACAAATGATCTAAATGAAATAAATCATTTTATTTTATATAATTTGAGTTAATCAATGCTTATGAATTACGAATTTTCAATTTTTACATATATACTGTGCTCTGCCAGTCATTTTAACAAAATACTCTCAAGACTCGAATATTTTAAATAAAAAGAGTTGCACTCCAATCAACTAAATCAATCACTAAAGCTGACCGAATTATGAGTATTTCAACATCACTATTCTATAAAACCGGGTGATTATAAATAATTTCATCGACTGTTTCAAAGAAGCCAATAATCACCCCCCCCCCCTCAGAGTTTCTCGAGAGTGATTGGTCTATATTATGAAAAGGTTGATTGTTCTAATATTGTAATATTCAAAACTTAATAAATCGATCAGATTTGAACGCAGACAATAGAAGCGTTTATTTATTTATTTAAAAGTTGGAGAGTCAAGAATATTTTGCAGAATATGATTCCTTAGAACCAAATGGCTGTTTAAAATTTAAGCTTCATAATTTTTTGAGATATATTTATAAACCGAAAAAACTAATATATTATTATTATTGACAGCGTTTATATCATTTTAAAAATAAATAAAGTTAAAACTGAATTTTTTTTATTGAGTCTGTTAAATTCTTGTTGAATAATTCTTTGAGATATTATAAAATTATAAAAATTATTCTGTAGTGCACATAAGACTTCAATGCCGAACGCCTATGCTTTCAGTTCTCATATTTTTTTAAAGACGCTGGGATTCACTAAAACACTTCTTTATATTAATTGTAGTTTCCTTATTTCCACTTGAATTTAAAACTGAATTTTACGGGCATTATAGAAAATTAGAAAGAGACGCGTAATACAATGAACAGAATAGCTTGAGGCATACATAACTGTATGAGTGAATAATATGACTATCAAAATTTGAAGCTTAAAATTGTTTTGCTGAAAAACCTATTATGAGAACAAATTACATAAAATATTAATTGAACATTTTAGAGAGCATTAATATTGACTTACCGGCTGGTCGCCAAAGGCGGCTAGTAATAAAGATAGAGATCTAAACAGCCTTTATCGTCTTATTTATAGATACGAAAAGAAAGTGAGTCAAGAATTTAATAAATCAAAGGTTAATAAGTTAATTGAAAAACAATGGATTCAAAGTTTTGGAAAATTAAGATACATATAAATTGATATTTTGCGTCATAGAAAAATTTCCTTCTTTAAAACAAGACTTACGTTTGTAAAGAGGTCTTGGGAAGATTTTGAACCAGGGAAACCGCCTCCAATATCAAGTTTATCCATTATGATGCCTTTCGAATCCGCTATTTCAATGACTCGTCTACACATCTCTATAGCAGCCTTAAAATCATTGGGATCTTGGATAACACTACCTATATGGAAACTGAAAACCATTTAAATATCAAACAAACGGAATAGCATATAGTTTCTAAACATTAAAATCCAAATCCAATATCAAAACCGGTCCAAACTCTCAAAATCGAACTGTGTCAAAATGTAAACAACGCATAGCTGTAATTTTATTAGTTTAATTTAAGCTCTATCCAAAGTTTACACCCTTATATATTACCAGATAAGGAGTGGAAGTTGAGATACTAATTTTTCATTTTTAAATAAAAAAAAATTGTAAAAGTTTTCTTTCTTGTTAATAAGTTGACAAATTGAGCTAAAAAATTATATTTGTTGACATTAAAAAGAAGGATATTATATATTATAAAGTTATATGACATTAGAATAGCTTAATTTAGATCAAAAATTGCAAATTTGAAAAAAAAAATTATTTTTAAATGAAGTTTTTGAAATTCTATTTAAGTATGTGTTACATAGAAGAAAGAAATTGGTAAAAATTTCAGATCAATACATGCATTTTTTTTTGAAAATTCTACTTTGAAAAATGGGTGGCCAAAAAATATTTATAAGCACATTTTCCAGGGTTACTAACATTTTTCTGCACGAATGGTGGTAAATTCGAATCTTGCGTTAATTTTTGAACAATCTTTAGATGCAAGTAAAAATAGCGTTATACTTGCTGGTGAAAGCCAAGATTCCAGATGCAAACTCTCCACAGTCCAAAATATGGACTGTACCAGATGAACGAATGATTGAATGTACGAATGATTGTACCAGAGAACCATACAAGCAAACAATGGCTACGACATTTTATTGATCCCATCATAGGATGATAGAACAGGGCATGAAACTTTCTTATTCGCATATAAACCCCTCAGATAATTATCAGAATTTGTCTTCTCCGCTTTAAACAATAGAAGAAATACAAATGATTAAATATTTGATAACGTAATGAAATATGAGGAAAATATTATCGAAAATTTTGAATTTTTCGAAAAGCATGCAAACAATTTTAGGAAATTGCCAAAATTCAGAGAAAAAAAACACACATTGCAACTAAATTGATATTATGGAGATAATTTGGTTTTCTTCATTATTATTTTAAAGCGATTTAAAAACTAAGTTGGGCTGTACCCTTTTCGGAAGTTTAAAGTGGGAAAACTTGTGAATTTCAATTAGTTTTTTATGTCTGCTTCTAATTTAGTAGGTCTAGATCTAATGGCCTGTTTTGTAAAGTACCGACACAAACCCACTCAAGGACTTTTATAAATTTAAATAAACAATGTTATTCAGTTCATTTACTATTTTTATTATGGTATTACAATATTCAAAATAAAATGCATATTCTTTTAAAATCCTGTTTGAACAAATATGCTTTAAGTACCTTATTCCTACAACAGTGAGATTGTGCATGAGAGCCGATTCCAGCAGTAAAGGAACTTCTCTTTCTTCACACATAGTTGCATCGTTCATTAGAATTTGGGGATTTGTCGCTTTGATCCTAAGTCGAATTAGAAGCCTGCAAAAAAATTGCATATATTCTGTAAAAAATGTAACTGATGAAGAAATGAAGTTATCTAAAATTACTTACAGTGCTTGTTTTTTATTGTATAAACTAGCCGCCTTTGGCAACCAGCCGGTTCGCCAGTATTACCGCTCGCTACAATTTTCAATTAAATATTTTAAGTAACTGGTCTCTTAAAGGATTCTCAAACAAAACATTTTTAATCTTCAAATTTTGATAGTCATACCAAACTTATATTGTTTAGATCGTTTCGTTCAATTTACTATATATATTTTGCAAATTTGTTGCCATTTCCGGTAAAACTTCAACTTTAATTAAAAATGTAAATGACGAAATTGCAATTAATATTAAGATATTTTTTAATAAAACCAAGCGTTTCATTTTATTAATCATCTTTATTGTTATTTATTAATTATTATTATTATTGAATATGAGTATGGCAAACAGAATCGCTCGGTATTTAAGTCTTATGTTAACTACAAAATATTTTTCATAGTTTATGTAATATCTCAAACAATAATTCAACAAAAATTTCTGAGATTCAGTATAAAATTCAGTTTTTAGTTTTGCTTTCAAAAGGATTGAAATGAAATCAATAATAATATTTTGTTCCTGCTTATAAATATATTTCGAAAATTATGAAGTCTAAATTTAATGCAGTAAGGTATCATATTCTGAGAAATATTCTGGACACACCAAATTTTAAATAAATGAATGAATGTTTCTATTTTCCACGATCAACTAAGACTTATTTATGAAGTTTTAAATGTTAAAAATTTAGAAAAACTCACCATTTTCATAATCTTAGGCCAATTAATCTTCAGAAACCTGCGCGTTTATTGGCGTATTTTCTTTGAAACGATCGATGAAAAATTTAAAATTATCCTTTTTTTATTGAATAGTGATATTCAAATCTTCATAAATCAGTCAGTTTAAGTGATTTGAAATTAACTCTTAAAAGTCAGTGATTTAGTTGATTGGAAATTAACTCTATGACCACCATAAAATCTGTGCTTTCTCTTGTGGTGTATGCATTCTCCTTAATATAGGATCGAATAAAACATCACATACAAAAGTACTGCATAGAAGAAACACATCAAAAGTAAACATAACATTTCAATAGTTGCCAAAAACAAAAGAGAGAAAAATGCAATTAATAAGCAGACGATATTTAGAAAAGTACAGATATTTGGACTGGAAAATGAAATTATCTGAAATTAAAAACACGCGCAGACGATATTTACAAAATTAAAAATATTCAAACCTGAAAAGGAAAATATATGAGTTATTCCATCAATAAATGCCATAAGTTTGTTTACATCTTCATTATTTTATGAGTCATTAAATATCAAAATGGATCGGGGACTGAATAAACATCCTGTATAGAGAGTGTAAAAGATCATAAAATAATTTTTCTTGAATTTATTTTTTAGAAAAAATAATATTTCATATTTGTTTCATTTCTTACAGACACTTGCCGAAAATTATAATTTTGCAGATTTCATTTCCAAAAAGATTTAATTTATTTTCAGTTAGAGCTTTAATCAATGTGATGGCAACACTTTGAAAAAAGCTATTTTTTTCTCATGAATGCGAAACGTGCTTAATCCTCATTTTTATTTTTGACGAAAAAAATTATTGAAAAACATAGTTAAAATATTTATTTAAAAATTCATTAAAAATAGAAATTTAATTTTAAGATTAAAACAGTAGTATCATTTAAAAGATAAATTTTTTATCTTTAACTTCATGTAAAAATCTTTTTTGTGCGGTAATATTTTCGGCAGTTATAGCAGAAACATGTCAAAATTTCGCTTAATTTTTAAATAAATAAAATTCTATTTAAAAATTCGAAAAAATAACCCCCAGATGCACATTCCCGGCCTCCAAGGTATACACGTGCCAAATTTGGTAGCTGTAGGTTGAATGGTCTGGTCAGTAGAGCGCCAACACACACACACACACACACACACACACACATTGAGCTTTATTATAAGTATAGATATAGATATAGATGACATAAGTAAAAAGTATTGCTTCGGGAATTGTCCGGTGAGTGTACAGTACAGCTCAACATATTGAATAATTAAAAACGGTGCTTTACTCCATAAAAGAATACAATGGATAGGCAGGAAAAGCAAAGAACAGCGCTTACAAAAACTCGCAACACAAGCATGTAGTAAATCGCTAAACGGGAAACAATAGCAGCACTCGAAGTGCACAACTAGAGCTTGTTCCATAATCTCGTTTCCAAATAAAATTTGGCCAAGGTTCCTTGATTGTATCGTAAAACTCGCCAAATTCATTGTTTGCCAAGATCGGAGTCATTGGCATGCCAGCCATTATGAATCGCTGCAAATCTCTTTCCTAGCGCAACACTAATGTTACAGCGATGCGGCACTACAGATTCGTAACAGCATTGCAATCTTCTTAAAAACCCATTTTTAGAATGCCGCTTTTTTGTTTGTTTGACCATCTATGATAATATGATTTAGATGCCTCATAAAGGGAACAGACGGACGGAGGAAATCTATTCAGTAGCTTTCACTAAAACAAGACCAGAATCGAATTTTTAATTCTATCCATCAATGGAATGATTGTCTCTCTTAATATCTGTGAAAAACGATTTAAATCAACAGTAAAATGTTCATCCATCAGTCAGTTCGTTTATTCGTTAGCACGACAACAGTTAAATGAACGCAACATATAAATTTTCTTAAGTGCAGCACAAACATGATTTACAACAAAAAAATATACTTTTGGCGAAGAACTCCATTATTGGACAATACAGTTTTTTGTTGAAAAATCTATCATAAGGATTAGCGGTATGCTGAGAATTAAATTGTCAAACAACAAAATGCACCCAAACAGGAAAGTTTAGTTTAGTTTAGTTATATTAACGTCCCATTTGAAGCAACACTAGGGCTATTTTGGGACGGACCTCGTAATTTTGAACCACGGTCAGATGACGAGGACGACACCTGAGCTGGAACCCCCTCTCCACACCACACCACACCACACCAACGGGAGGACGTTTGGTCAGGACGGATTTAACGTGCAACAGACCCCCTTACACGACGGTTCTTCGGTGGAATCGGGTCTCGAACCTGAAACCCTCCGGTTCCGAAGCCGAGACCTTACCACCAGGCCATCGCGGCCTCACCCAAACAGGAAAAGAAGGCTAGATAGGGAGTGATCCTTGCTCCAGCTCATCTAATGGCCTTAAAGCAACAACCTGTCTATCAAGATAGTTTCAAAGAGGCTCTAACGGATTCAGGTCAGGCGATTATTCTACCCATCCCATGGTAACATTCGCTCCATTCGTGACTCTGAAGATAATCTAAGCTCGATGTGGTCGAGCGCTGCCGTCCATAAGAAGAAAATCATTAGCATCAGCAGCGGCATACGAGCAGACATATGGATCAAGGATCTCTTCTTGTTATCTCATGATCCTCGAAGTCATTCCGTGGAACTGAATCGAAATATATGTATCTCGTACTAGAATATTAATAATTTAGTTCGTTTTCCTATACGTATATTTCAATTTCTAAAATTGTTTTTATACTAAATAATTTACATTGTACTTGTATAAACTAACTAAGAGCTCAAAGATATCATTAAATATCCCACTATTCCTCATTACCTAATTGATGAAATGGAAGTAAAAAGAAAATAGTTTTTTTAACAAGCCTATAATATAATGATTCCGCTTGCTTTTTAAAACTATATTTAAAAAATTCTTACTTTGCAGTTGGAAAAAACTGTTTGATTTTTATCAGTTCCTCTTCGCTATCGAACGTCATCAATCTGATATCCAAATGAGAAGCATGCCGAAGGTGAGAAATCCCTTTGCATGTGTTTGCATATAGAATGCGGTCAGGGGATACACCAAGTTTGATAATTGTATCCATTTCTGCCTGACAAAGCAAATTCGGATGAATGTTAAATGTAAGTTAATTAGAATCAAAATATCCCTATTAAGAGCAATATATAGTATCTTAATAACTAAAGTATTACTATTTAGAACTGCCTACAGTATTCTAATCTGTATAGTTGTTGAAACCATTCATCAGAGATGTGAAACTCAGGTCATAAGCCTATAAAACCATGCGCGTTTTTTCGATGTAGGAAGATATGTGGTAATAGCATTCTCTAAGAATTTATTATGGATCTTTAAGCTTTTTCCTTCTTTACTAATTTTGCGAAACCGGTTTTCTTCCAGGATGTGTAGGATTTATGTTATGATCTTCTTTTGGAACTCTTTAGCAGTTACTGATGCTATTCGAAAGCGCTTCAAAGTTCAAACAACTCATACACGAATCGGTGTTGAATCAGCATTTTAATAAAAACTGTTTAAGTGACAAAGCATGATCTTCTATTCAAGGTCATTGTGATTGGTGAGTACCACAAATGCAAGTTACCCTAAGATGTTTGATAACAACTACTGCGTAAATGTCTGAAAAGCGGTTTGCATGCATACTATGGATTTACCCGTAACATTAATGGCAACATTTGGAATTAAATTTATTTTTATTCGCTGAATGTTTTCTTCGGTCGTTTAATGAGTCACCCATTAGGTGTCACTCTTTTCTAGTGCATGGCTAAGGCTGTAAGCAGTTTCTGATTCAGGTAATTTTAATTATGTACACATTGCTCGTATTTATATAAAGGAAAGGAAACGGAAATCATAAGAAAACCAATTATGAAAATGTACACTGGAAAATGTGTGGAAATGACTAACGCAAAAAAGGAATAAAAAATATGGTATATATCACCTTTTTATTTCTTTTCTTTATTTTTTACTTAAAAATACACCTGATTTCATTATTTTCCGACACATCATGAAGCCTATTTTTTAATACTTGACTTAGATTCTCATTTCAATGCTTTTTAACAGGCTAATGATTTGTTTTAAGCTAATCCTTTTAATTAATTTTGTGAAAATGTGCTTTTATTTGTCTGGTGGGACTTTAGATTGTCTGGCATTCACAATTCTTCGGCAAACGTTTGGTGCTTAAAATAATTTATGATGAAACATATAGGGACCTGACGAATTATTCTTGGTATATATAGTGTTAGTATTACCCTAATATTTTGTAATTCTTGGAATTTATAGTTTTTTTACAAGCGTATTTATTTGACAACAAAAAAAATTGTTATTTTGTTTGATCTATTTGCGCCTTCACTGCAAGAATCATTACTTTGTATGAATAAATTCACATTCCCATGCTTATTACGTAGATTAATATTTAATTCTTTGCTTTGCTATTTACAATTTGTGCTTCATTGCATTATGACAATGAATTATGAGATGACGACTGCATTATGTATATTCTAGAAACAAATCCAATTGCCATCCTCTAGTAATATACCTGCACGCATTATACAAGAGAATACTTAAATGCATATACAAAGTAATCATAGTTGCAATTTAGAATCATTTTGCCCTATCTAAACTTTTGTTGCTGAAATGATTATTACAACAAATTCAAACTATAAAAAAGTAATCGTCTTCTATAAAGCTCCGAGAATGCCAAATTCACACAGCTAACAAGGAAACTCACGTTTCTTACTAAAATTCGGTGTGTGGAAATATTAATTGATAAATATATAAGGACAGTTTTAATTCCCAAAAATGTGACAGATTTCAGACCTTTGATGCCCTGTTCTTTGGAATATTCAAAGAACGCTGGATTTAATTTGTCATTTGATTCTATCAAAATTTCACATTCACAGAAATTTAAGAATCATCTTTGTCCATTCTTTTTACCAGGTAGCAGAAGTAAAATCATTAAGATATTTCCACTATTTTAGCAAATTGTCTAAATCCTACTACTAACCCAGAGATTGGTAATAGCTGGATTTATTGTAAAATGGGTTAATTGTTGGTTTATAAATACAGCAGACACCTTTCGCATACTTTCACTGGTATTTAAAAACCGGATTCTCATCTAGAATAGAAAGTTCAAATATCTTCCAATGGTATTTTTTTTTCTTTATCGTTTACATCCCTTTTCTTTTTCTTTTATTTTGCTGCCAAAATATTCTCCACTTTTGTCATTAAAATAAATAGGCACTCTGATCTCACCAAATATAAAAATATTATATCATATTAATAATTTAGGATTATTCTAACTTTGCAATGCTTATCAAACCCGAATATTCGTCAATTTCTCCATTAAAATAATATAGGTTAATAAGTGATATCCCTTAGGTTTAACGACAAATGAAATGATTTTAAAGTCTTACTTTACTTGCACAATCAAAGCCAACATTTAAAGCATCTAGAGTTCGCAACAGAACAGGATCGCTGTTACATTTGATAGCTAAAAAAGAAAGAAGTTTGACGATTAAGAATTAATTTTTAACTTTTATAAATCAAAATTAATAATTATTAAAATAATTTGAGCAAACAAAACAATTTTGTAATTTGATTGTGATAAAATACTTTTTTTTTTTTACAAAACTGAAATTTAAATGTTTAAGATCAGCCATGTTTCTTCTGTTTCTAAACGCTGTGATCCCTCAACTAAATGTCAAAAGACCAATTGAATATCATATAATCTTAAGCATTAGTAAACCTATTTCTGTGTCCTATTTTAAAAATAACAGTTTACATCAAACAAACATTTTCTTTCTATAAAATGGTAATGATTAAGAAATTCTTCATTCATCAGCAAACAGATTTTAGAAGCACTACACAAGGCGTATTGTCATAAAAGCAATGTAAGCAATTGTTTACAAACATTTAATCTTTTGGGGCCCTGAATCTAGATACTAATTTAATTTTGTGCCTTCATTTAATTCATAAACAGTCGTTTATTTTATTTATTTAAATAAAAATCAATCCTTAAAATAGTATTCAAATTAATTTTTTATATATATTCAAGATTAGAAAAGAGGTTGGTTGACATTTTTATTGCCCATTTCAAACCCTGCTTCTGTATAAATCGGTGCTTAAGGTAGAGAAGCCTTTCTGTCAATAGAGATGAAAACGAGGAGATTCAAGAAAAAGCCTGACCAACAGTGGCATAGCGAAAATAACTGAAGCCGCTTCATAAAAATTCTAATAGAAATATGACAAGAAATCTAATGTCTTGTACCCATGGCTCTTCTTAAAACTGATGTCCCTTTGTCCTTCGGTCGTTACACCACTTCTTCCAGATGGTACGAAAAAAATGAGCTTAGCGCACATACTCACACGCAATTAACAGCTGCATTGGGGTTTTCAATGACTATTGTTACTGAAATATCAAAAATAAAATCCTTCCTAGGGTTATTAGATGGAAAGTCCTGTAGGCTCAATAACAAATAACGTTGCTTTATTCTTCTCGAAGATACGGGAAATAATTCTCAGTCAAAATGTACACAAGAACAGCATTGCAGTAAACATCAGCATACAAACAGTTAATCACTATTAAAATCCGCAACAGCGCAAAACTCTCAGAGAATTTAGAGAGATTTCTCTAAACTAGTCACGTCTCTCAACTCGTCTGCTACTCTTATTGAATACTGACTGGTTTTATTATATATGATTTTCGAGACAGGGCACAGAATGCTTTAGAACAAACGCTGGAAATCGAATCCTAATGGTGATATAGCCAAGATTCTTGAATATTCTTTATCCTTCATTTTTATCGCCAGAGCTTTCAAATAATCGTCAAGTTTGTCATCAGGGCTCGGTATCCATTCTGCAATCATTATTATATCTTTAAAACTATTTTTCTTACCAAGAGATTTATTGCACAAGGAAATAATACATACTGACTGATACAAATAGTTCAAATTCATGGCAACATACTGAGCCATTCGGAAAAAACCCGATACAGGTTAAGGGTTTCAAGCATACGAAAACAAAGCTACTGTTAATTTCATTCTTCTATAAACCAGATCTTTATAAATAGCGCCAACTGCATAATTTGCAATAACTTAGGAAGATACTTACCATAATAAGGATCTACTCGAGGCATTGCTAATCTCCATTGCTTAACCCTTTCGACAGTATCGCCGATATCAAAAACCAAGAAAGCAGAATCGTCACTCTAAAAGTAAAATAATAATAATTATAATTATAAAATTACATTTTAAAAGAATTTATTTGCCAAAAGATTTCTTAGAATTATTGTTTATAAAGAAATTATATTGGTTCTTTTAAAGTTTCCAGCAAATTTTTTGTCTTAAATTTTAATGTTCCGAGTGATTCTTGGAACTTTATACAAAAACAAATTCATGTGCAATAATAAAAGAAAACGATCAAGTTTGAATAATTACAAATGTGGTTGAAATCTCGATATTTTTTTCCATATTTTTCCAGCTATAGTTAATTGTAGTTAATGGAACAAGTAAAGAAAAATGGTCTTTCAAAATATACAAGGTATAGTAGAAAGGTTACCCCGTTTTAGAATTTAACAAAATCTAACAAACGAAGAAATATGGAAAACAATTTTATTCGGGAAATTTTATTCTGCTAATATAATTCACAATATTTTGAAAATTACACTTAGATGAAAGCAATTTATTCTGATGTAGTCGCAAATTTTCTCTAGAAAGTTTGTCATAGGCCTTTGAATCATATCCTATCACTGATTTCCCCCTTTTATTAATACTGCCTTTAGATCTTTTGAATTTGCTGGTTAAGGTTGATACACCGGTGATATGAAGTATCTCTGTAGAAAAAATCCCATAGAATCGAATCTGGTAAAAGGGAGAAGGAGCAACCAATATTACCCCACAATAATCCAGAAACGTTTTTCGCAGAATTTAGTGAAATCTTCATTGGAATACCTTCTTTGTCAAAACAGATCCGAAGGTAGAAAAAAAAAGAATGTAAGAAATAGTAAAGGTTTTCAAATAATATACAATAAAGATTTAATGTAATAGTTACTGAAACTGTCCTTTTCTTTTATTATTATTATTATTATTTTCTAGTATATGAGTATACAAGGCAAAATATTTTTCGATTCTCAAGTTTAGTTTAGTTTAGCTATATTAACGCCCCGCTTAAAAGCAACACTAAGGCTATTTTGGGACGGACCTCGTAATTTTGAACCGCGGTCAGATGACGAGGGCAACATCTGAGTTGGCACCCCCTCTCCAAACTTCCACACCAGCGGGAGGACGCTTGGCGCCGATGAATTTAACGTGAACCAAACTCACTTACACGACGGTTCCTCGGTGGAATCGGGTCTCTAACCTGAAAACCCTCCGGTTCTAAAGCCGAGACCTTACCACCAGGTCACCGCGACCCCATTTTTGATTCTCAAAGTCATATCAACATAAAATGTTTGAACAAAAATATGACATTTTATACATTATATAATTACCTCTCTTTACTTTATCGTATACGAAGTATACAGGTAAGAAGCATTGTAATCGCCAGAAAATTCAACTTCGAGATTTTGAGGAATCGCCAGACTTATCCAATTCCAAGAAACAAATTTCTGGAATTATGTCTGTCGCTGAATTTAATTCAATAACGCTTTGAGCGAAACAAATGAAATTCGCTGTGTGGTCAATACTCTAAACTGCTTAATTTCTTTCTCTCAATTTTTGAATGAAATCCATTTGTAGTAAATCTGCTTTTTTATATAACTAAATGAACACAATAGCTATAAAATATAAAAATTAAGTAGATACATTTTTGCAAACAGTTTTAACGTTTAGACGTTAGTGTAGATTCTTATCAGGATTCTTTAGTCCAATCCGTCAAGAGTAGGTCTTCTTTCAGTCATTGCATTTGTATGCATGAAAATTCAATAATTCAAAAATGCAATGCTTTAGATAAATGAAGTTTGCGCATAATCTTCACTAAAATTGTCGTTTAGATCTATATTTTTTGCAATCACTTAACCAGGGGGAGTAGTCTCCCCGAAATTTTCTCGCATACTTTGTAATAAAGATGTTATCCCACACCCTCCTCAAAAAAATTGTGGACGTTGGGAAGGCAGGGAACACCTTGAATGACTTTAAGTCAGATAATTACGAAATATTAACCTTTCGAGTGAATTTATTATTTTTACTGAGTCTATTGTGTGATCCTTGGCGAGATTTTTGGCGATTAATCCCTGGTATCTGGCAATAAGTACCTGAAAATTGAATTTGCGTTTTAGACCCGTTTTTCCCAACCGAATGAAACAAAAAACCGGATACAAAACTATACTTGCAGTCATAAAATTACTTACCAACTTTGATATAATTAATTCTGAGTTATTGCGATCACATGTTCTGAATATCTTTCAGATCAACAGACGATCGGCTCCTTGTTCGATTTGGCTCAACATCTGATAGATGTCTTCACCATAGATGTTAAATTTTTATACGTTTAGCTCTTTTCATTTTATAGTTATCGTGTTAATTTTTATTCAAACAGCCGGCCGACAGACTTCCTCTGAACGCATTTTGCCCAAATTTTCATAAAAAATATATAAATTTGGTGCAAAGTCCGTATATCAAATCCCATCTGAGTAACTCAATGGGATTTGATATTTTTAGTTGTCTTTGTAACAGACAGACAGATATTTTCCAAAGACGTTTTTCGAACTCAGAAAGGTCTAAAACGGGAAGAGTGGTCAAAATCCCGAGTTCTATTTTATTTTTTTTATTTTTTTTATGATTACAATACTCCCTCTATACTCCTCATACGAGAAAGTAAAAATTCATACTCGGTTTGTTTCGCTATACTTCGAAACACAAAATGCTCACGTGCGGGACTCTGGAAATTGTTTTGTCCCAAATCCCCAATTTTTATACACGGAAAGGATTATGTTATTATTTAGGAATATGCGAGAAAGCTTTGGAGCAATCACTTCGCAATATAACTGAGAAAATATCGTCTTGACGAAAGGGCTAACTATTAAATGTTTATATGGTGTTCAAAATGCAAGTTCTAACTAGTCAAGGATCGTAAATGTAAATCTTTTCAATTAATAGGACATTCATAAAAATCATGCAAAATGCGATTTTTGAAAAATAACATGAATGAAAATGGAATGATTTCACATATTTAAAGCAAATTCTATTATTTGAAATTTTGTCTCCATAATTTGTTAGCATGCAACTTATAGCATATTAGTCTTTTTTTAAAAATCCTTGTTACTTCCTGATCCGCCGTGTCACATAGTCTTCCTATTTCTTCTAATACAGCAGGATCCATGACTGAATTCTGTTCAAAAAATATAGAAGTTATAAACAGCGTCAAGAATTCATTAAGTACTTCAAAGAGATAAAAGGGAAGAAGTTCACAAACCAGTTAATCTTTGATGTGGCAGTCCTGTAATAATTTCAAATTAATAAATAAGTGCAATAATAGGTATAGGTTGCATACTTGCAACCTAATACAAATTGCTCCAAACAAAAATATGTGCTACTATAGTAAAAAATTGGAATGTCATTTTTTAAAATAAAGACATTTATGATAAATCTGTTTTCCTAAAAGCTTCTATTGTTTTGAATAAATTCATTTAGAGGTTTGTTGTTATTTTTTTTCTTTTCTTTTCTTTTCTTTAATAACAGTTTTAAAACATTCCCCTAATTTGTCTTTCCATTGCAATCATTTTTAAAACACCGAATAATCTGTTTCAATTCATTGTTGCAATCCATTTCAAAGTAAATTTGTTCTCTAGCTTCTACAAACTTACTTTTCTGTTCACGCTTCAACTTTGCTGCTATCTCCAAGTATCTTTCGAACTGTTTCTACGCAATCATGAGTAGATTTTAAAAGTTACTAAGGTTAATTTAGTAATTTTAAAAAGTTTTTTTATCACAAATTAAATACTTTTAACAATTTAAAATTTTTAAATTTCATTGTAATAGGAATACCATTTTTTTTCAATCCAGATGAGGTCAGATTATATACAGTAGTCATGGTCACATAAAATGAGATTTGTTTGCCAACTTAATTGCTTCCTCTCCAAATTAATTACAAACCTTTGAAGTGTTGGACGAGTGAAATAAACAAAGAGGTTAATTTCTGAAAGCATATTATTTGTATAATCTTACTGGCGGCGATTATTTTCTTTCGAACCTTCCTGTGATTATTAGAAATTATCAATTTCTAAACTTAAGTTTTTTTGTTGTTTTTTTTAATATTTAATGATTTGATGGGAAAATACTCGCGTTGTTCTTCATAAAAGAAATGTCGTTTTTATTATTGAAGAGGGGATGAACACCTCGACTTTAATATTCTTTCAGAAATCTTATGCAATATTGATATATATTTATTTCAAATTTTTATGTTTTACAGCGTTTTTGCAAAATTTACAGGATTGTATGCATTATTTTGAAGTAATAGAAGTGTGGAAAAAATTCTATATTTCACTTTTTTTTTTAATTTAGCAGCCAAATTCACCGCTCCGGAGGATGAAAATTCAGGATAATTATACCGGAACCTTACTCATTAAAGCAATATAACTTTAGCCTTAATTTTTTTTATCCAGTTGAAATTTCTTGGTCATTGGCCTATACACAGATTGTTAGGTTACAGTTTTCGCTACCACTCCAAAAGCATATCTAGCGTACAGAAGAATGTTGGAAACTTGAGATTTCATTTATAATAAAATACATAAGATTTCTGTGAATAAAAACTTAGCTTAAAATTATTTCGAAGAAAAATGCTTGTCTGACTATAGATTCATAAGGGTGAATTATTTTAACAAAGTGCATACACAGCTCGAAACTTCAATCCTTTGAAATTTCCCAGGTAATTTAGGTGCTAATCGTTACTTTACTAGCATCAGTGTTTTGGAATTTTCAATATTGAAAAAGTTAAAGCTAAATATAACCAGATTGAAGCAAAATAATCATATACTTTGGGCATCATCTATATCTAATATATGAATAATAAATATAAGAGTGAAAAACCATGTTATATCCAAGACACTAATCACACCATTATGCATGACTGAAAATATGACCAGCTGATAACAATTGACTAAACAATCTATAAATTTAATTTTTTTTTTTCCTCTATACTTTTTAAATAATATTATAATAATCAATTATTTTTATATTCCATATATATTCTTGGATTTATATATGGTACTTATGAGTCATATCATATAAATAATATGGAATCGACTTATTTTTTCAATCCTAATCACATAAATATATTTGGCATAGTTTGGCTGGGGGTTTTTTCCCCGTGTAATCCCAAACAGCCTTTAAACTAGAATAGGAAACAGGAACAAAATTCACGGATGCCTTTAACTATTTAAATTCAGTTAAATAATTAGATTTAAATTCTATCAACTAATCAACTAACAGATCACCAGATGAAATGAATACGAAATAATTTATAAAAATAATAGCTCATTAATCTTACTATTAAAAGAGCAGTATTTTCATGCCAAAAAAACATTTTCACTAAGAAGGATTCTTTAAATTTGAATAACAGTTCTGCCGGAATACATTTACAGAATTCTTACCGTTTATATTCTTTCTTTTTTTTAGAATTGAGATGCAAAAATTAAAAATGGTTCTTTAAAGAGACAGAAAGAAATGAATATATTTCTACGTTACGAACCAATTAATTACCCGGCCTTTTCTTGTTCATTCAATGTGAAAGATATTTTTTTATCAAGAGAAGTTTATATTTCACATCTTCATTTATATAAAACTAAAACTGTAGATGTTAATAAAAAAAATAATTTGTTTTTATAGCGAAAAAACGGAAAATACTGACAATTGCATTTAGTTTAATTGAGTAGAAATGCAAAATTATCTTATCGGTTGATTTTGCAAGATCAATATCTAATAATTTATTGCAATCTTGCTTTTTAAAACATGAAACATATTACATATAAGTATCACAAATTCTTTAAAGACGTTTAGTAATAATATAAAAACTTATAAAACTTACATGCACACGAATTATTCCAATTGAAAATATTTTTTAATGAAAAAGATTTTCGAAATAAATAAATCTGTTGACAAATTCCGTTCATGACGAGGAATACGAATACATTTATTTTGTTTTTAATATATATATTTTTTATTTTTATGTATGATAATGCATAGTTGTAAACTGATGACTAACGGTTTCAAAAAGTTTGCACGTTAGAAAAATAATAATCTAAACAATATTAATACTTCTTTTAAAAAAATGAGAGGTTAACATGAGCTGAAAAGGTTCAAATTTAGTGAAAGCTGACTTCTTGTCCTTAGATCCTTTTCTTTCGCATTTACTCAATACTACCACGTTGCCAAATATCATGAACACAATATGTTTTCTTAACCTTTGTGTAATAAATAATAAAATATAAAAAAATACTCTCTTTAATATTGTTTTTTTATCTGGAAAAGGATGTATATTACATATTTCATAAAATCTGCATTAAATTTATTTTAATAATATTTCGTCAGGAATTGAACATATTACATTCTTTACTGATCAACTTAAGTAAATAGCGATAACAGAGTTCATTTGTTTATTCTCACAATTATGTGCTAATTGATACAATACCGATAATTTTCATTTACACCTGTACAAAAATTAAATCCTGTAAAGTCTGATTGAATATTTTTACTAATGTTATATTACCCTAGGTTAATTCAAGACAATCAGTGAAGGACTTTTTCTTAGTAGCATAACGATGTTTTTCAATATTTTACAATGTTGTTTAATATTTTTTTTTCTTAAGGCTTTTCTTTTTTTTATATCCCTTTATAATATTGCATATTAGTTGCTTTATGGACTAGTTGGCTCACTGGGGACATTGGTTATTTTTAATTTCAGTTAAATCATTTAAATATAATTTCCTACCCATGATACCGTAAAATTGTCAGACATTAAAGATGTTATTTTAAATATGATACATATGCTCCACTTATTATGAACATGAAATTTTCTAATGAAGATCCAGTTCGTGACATCATAGCGCTATTAAAAATGTAAATGTGTAGTCCATTTATCTTATAAACTTAAAAAATGTATTTTAACTTCACTTTCTTATCTGTCTGATAACCTAAACAGATATTAAAGAAAATTATTCTTAATTTTTCAATTATGGGAGAAAAGTACACAATCAGATATGTGATGAAAACAATGAATACGATTTAAACTTCAAGACAACAATCTGTTGTTGCAAACTAGGCAAAAAAAAAATTAAAAAAACTTGCCAGAATTCAACAAAATTTTGCATAAATAATAAATTGGTATCATCATAAAAAATTAATTTTGAAGCAATGTAAAATTTATTTTTGCGTGATAATAGTTTCAGAAGTAATCTCTAAAAATCTTCAAAATTCAATTTAACTTTTAATTATTAAAACTCTAATCTCAAAAAAATAATTCCTTATTGCACATTCCACTCTCCAAAGTATGTATAAATCAAATTTGGTTAATCAAACGGTCTGGATTGTAGAGCACATACACTGAGAGTCAAAAGAAAGTAAACACCCGTGATTGATATAGAAATTATTTTATTTCAAATATATTATTGACTCAATTATTAACTTATTCATGCAGGATGCAACAACTTGTAAACGTTTAATTAAATCAGTGCAAAAAGAAATAACTCAACTAAAACAGAAAAGCATCAGACTTCATGCGCCAAAAAAAGTAAACAGAGAACACTGACACCGACAAAAACAATGAAAGCTGTAATATTAACATTTTGTCTGCAGTTTTTTAGATTTTATCGCTGCCTTTAATTGTCTAGGCATAGCTGTGACAAGTTTTTTTGTTAGTTCGTGAGGGATTTTGTTGCCATTTTTCTGTGACAACTTATTTCAACTCTTCCTTATTAGAAATGATTCTTTGACTTACATTTTTTGTAAAGATATATCCATAAGTTTTAAATGGGATATAGATTAGGTAACAGTGGAAGATGGGCCAAAGTGTTTGCAACACGACAGAGTTACTATTTTTTCAGAATCTTTGATGTGTATTTCGGATCATTATCATGTTGGAAGATCTAGATTTGTGGCAACCCAAATTCTCAACGCTAGGGGCAACATTATCTTTTAAAATATTTAGGTTGCCCATTTTGTTCATTCCAGATTCGACAAATACTAAATTACAGACTCTGTTGCCACCATACATGTTTGTCTTAATTGAATACTTATAATTGGATTCTTCATTGTTTGGTTCCCCTAGTTTTTTTTAGCTTCTGTGTGCCAAATAATTCAGTTTTTTTTTTCTCATCACTAAATAGAATATTATTACAAAAATCTAAATCCTTATTAAGATACTTTTAGGCAAAAGGCAAACGTTTTTTCTGACTCGATTTCATGATGAATGATTTCTTACATGCAATCCTGCTTTATAACCCATATTCATGAAGAATCCTCCTTACAGTGCTTGCGTTTACTGTCTTCGCTGACCTTTGTGAGATGCTTTGAGATACCTGCAGCTGGATTAGCTTTGATCTCTTTTACAACTGCTCTCACTTCTGTATTAGTAGGTTGTCTTGGTCTCTCTCTGTTCTCTGAAAATCTTTAATATGTTTGTATTTGGAATATTTGTCAAGAATTTTCTTGACTGTGCAATGGCTACTTTAAACAATTTTTGTTCTATTTCATGTAAGGATTTATTATTTTCCTTTAAGTTTATTATTAGTTTTTCCCGTTTCTACTCTGTTTATTTCTCCATTGCAAAATTTCCCAGATTTTTTCTAGAAGTTTTTATAAATTTAGGAAGAATATAAGACTTTTATTTATAACAAGAATCTCTAAGAAAAAAGGGGGTAATAACTATAAAAAATATTTGAAGAAGAAAGAGTTATAAGTGTTTACTTTTTTTTTTTTCAATTTCTACTATTAGTTCACACTCTCCCTGTGTATATTTATATATCTTGTTTAAATTTTCAATCGTTAATAAAATACTTTTTATTCATCCACTGAAGTCCAAACACATTTTTTAACTTGTAGTGGATGACACTTGATATTATACAGTTTTCTCAAGTATTGATTCATTAATTATTAAATTTAATTAATTTTTAATACTTTAAATAGAGTTTTAGCAGTTTGTAATGAAAATTGAAATCAACAGGCAGTACTCAATCGGTAAAATGTCAGGGTTTCAGTATTTTTCACGTGAAGGTGAAGAATGCGAGTTCGATTCTTGCAAAAGTAGAAATTAACTTTTTTTAAAAAATGTATATATTTCTTGTTTTTTTGAAGCATAAAATTGTATGTTCTTAAGTTCAAATTGAGTTATTTCTTTATGTATTTTATTTTAATTGAATGTTTATAAGTTTTTGATTCTGCTTAAACAAGTTAATAATTGTATATATCAACGTTATATTATAAGTCAATAATATATTTGTAATAAACATTTCCTAAATCATTCATGGGTGTTTACTTTCTTTTGACTCTCACTGTATGCACATATTGATCGTTATTAGTAGTAGAGATTGCGATTTGCCCTGAAATCTAGTGTTCAAGCAACTGAAAAGAGTTTTTATTTACTTTTTTTTTTCTTTATTTTGAGAAACGGTAAATCCAAATACCTTAGGAGCAAATAGCATTAATAAAAAGAAAATAGATTATTTACATTCTCATAGTTTAAAATTTTTATTCTCCACAATACATAACCAGGAATAAATTTTGAAAGACATTTTTTTAATATAAGAATCTTCTTTTCTTCCTACCATTTTCCCTCTTCTTCAATCATAATGGTATCGAGTTCTGTTCCGGTCCGTTCAGTTCAGTTGTATTGATGCTCAGCCTAGAAGCAATACTAAGTCTATTTTGAAACGAAACTTGTAGTTTTGAACCCTTGTCAGATGATGATGTCAGATGAACCCTTGGGCTGACAAAATCTTCTACAAATTTCCGCACACAAAGAGAGGAGATTTGGCCCATGTCGTCCGATTTAACGCGCACTAGGCCTGCATGCACGATGAATCTTTTAAGGGAATCGGGTTTCGAACCTGGAGTCACCCGACCTTTAAATCGAGATCTTATCACAGGACAATCATTGTCTCAGTTCTTGGAACCGGAGGATCATGAGTGAGAATCGATGCCACTGAGTATTAGCAATACATGTAAACCAGACATACACTTAACTGTTCAAGGACTTCCCGTACCTCTGGTTATGAAATTTGGATGCAAGTTTTCTTTAATAGAATTCTCGTCATTTTATCATGTTTTAAAAATAGGAAACCCATAAAAGGAACTCATTATCTCGTTTTATT
>JAPMOR010043099.1:160256-197503 GCA_026543865.1 Argiope aurantia
AAACTAAAAACTGAATTTTATACTGAATCTGAGAAATTTTTGTTGAACTATTCTTTGAGATATTACATAAATTATGAAAAATATTTTGTAGTTCACATAAGACTTAAATACCGAGCGATTCTGTTTGCAATACTCATATTCAATAATAATAATAATAAATAAATAACAATAAAGATGATAAATAAAATAAAACGTTTGGTTTTATTAAAATATATCTTTATATTAATTGCAATGTCATCATTTCCACTTTAAATTAAAGATGAAGTTTTACCGGAAATGACAACAAATTAGCAAAATATATATAGTAAATTGAACGAAACGATCTAAACAACAGTATAAATTTTGTATGACTATCAAAATTTGAAGATTATAAATATTTTTTTGAGAATCTATTAAGAGACCAGTTACTTAAAATATTGAATTGAAAATTGTAGTGAACGGTAATACTGGCGAACCGGCTGGTCGCCAAAGGCGGCTAGTAGTAATTAAAATAAGAATTATTTGAATACTCGAGATGCCTAGAAATTAACAAAATTAAAAATATTTGCATAGAACCATAACGCCTAAGAATGGCATAATTTTTGCAAATAATTTTAGAATTAATAGAATTCGAAATCCGAATGCCGTTCAGTAGGGCCATCCAAATAAAGAATAAATATTTCGTATGATCTAATACTTGTACTAGTGTATTCATTCTTCAGTAACATTTTACAAGAGACTGACATCCTATTTTTTCCTTCTTCATTTTAGCTTCTCTTTTGGTACAGAATTTTATTTATTTAGTTTTGGAAGCAATTCAAGATTGTTTTCGATTGTCAAGATTATCGAATTTTGAAATTATGGGTATTAGTAATGTGAAAAATGATGATTAGTAAAATACTTTTCTATTATTTTGTTACTGTAGGGATTCAAATAAATGGAAGGGAAATCTTGAGTGAATTAAACTCATTTTTTTATATTGAATAAGTTTATAAGATAAATTTAGTTTAAATTTTCCTCTCGCCTTTTTATGCTTTACCATATGTGACTTCTACTTCTACTCATTAACTTGGCCGCGCCCTTTTGTTTACAATTATTTATGTAGCTGTAACGCGTTTTCAGGAATATTAAAATGTTAAATTATAAGTTTCCCTTAATATGTGGATTTATTTTTGTACTATTTTCAATTAAAGTTTTTGCTCAATTTGATTGGCAGATTCGAGATGGATTTGATGATATTACATCTCGAATGGGTAAAGTTGGCGCGGATAATTGTAAAGTAGTTGATCAGAATGCTCTTTTTTTGCCAACAGATTCTGTTACACATGTTCCAAACATTAAGCAAATTGGTATCGATCCTGTTTTGCCTAACAGGACTAATCTTCTGCAAATTCATAATATGGCATTATCAAGAGGTTTTTTCTACAGGTAATGTTTTTTAAATGTTGAAAATTCGAATTTGCATTATAAAATATGGCTTCTTAACTTTCATCTTTTCATTCATTTCTTTTTTATCATTTCTGCTGGTTCAAATTCGGTTGTTGTTTTATTAATGCTATTATGGGTTTATTCCTTTTTTTTTTTTTAAGCATTGGTAAATATGAAACACTTTATTGTACTGTTGCAATCCTGTTTACGGTTATAATTCTATATTCTTGCATTCAATTCGAATACTATTTTTGAACTAAAAGCAGTAACATTTACACAGTTAAATTATTCTTTTGATATTTTTTAGAGGATTTTAATTGTTATTTTCCTTCACTGTTGGTCATAACCTAATTAGATATAAGATAAGTAAACAAGAGGCCTAACTTCTGAAAATTAGAAATTGACTTTAATAGAAACTTCAAAAAATTGTGTTTATTCCATTTGAACATTTAGTATATTTTGAATTAACTTATTGTGTGCAATATTCATCTGTATATTTGTTAATACCTTTAAAAAATGTCTTAAAAACCATTTATAAAATATTCCTTTTATGTAGTGAGCCAATTGTAAGGAATTTTCTTGTTTGTTTTTCATTAAAATAAATGAAACTTTACCATAACTGCCCTATGAAATCCTAAATTATTTAAATATACAAATATAATTATTTATATGCTAATGCAAAGATCTTATCAAAACCACTGATACTGAGTTTTAATTCTAGAATATATTTTACTAAGTTTCATCTTAACATTTTTCGTATTTTCTGAAATGAGTTACAGTAAAACTTAAGACAGCCAATTCAGCAGATGTGTTTCAAGCTGTTAGAATAAATATAGAAAATAAAAAAAAAATTAAGCAAAGAAGGTATTTTAATCCTGATATGTTATAACCTACTGAATAGAATGACTTTAACATTTAGATAAAAAGAGGAAATCTTCATCATAACATTATTTTTATTTATATATTTTTTGTAGTATTCTGCCTTTTGGTATGGATGTGTTGTTTGATTCTATTTTATAGCACATTTTTACAACTAAAAATATAAGTGCCTTTCAAAAATAATACTGAAAAAGAAAGTCAACAAATCTTTTCAAACAAATGTTTCCTCTTTATTTATTTATTGCTATTTATTCTATTTTATACTTTAATTGATTTTATATATATTGTACACTGTATATGTTTAAAAAGATTTAATTTCTTTTAAATTGAATATGGAAGTATTGCCCAAAACACTACATTTTGGTTTAATTCTTTTAAAAACTACCACAAAGTTGTTTAAGGAGAGAGAATGAGAATGTTTAATTGTTAAACATACTAAAGATTTTTTTTTTTTTTTTTTTTTTTTTGCTAAAGTAAAAAAGTTTTTCTTTTTAAAAAAATTATATAAAGATTAAAATGTTTTTTTTGTTTTTTTTTTTTTTTTTTTAATCATTGAATTTTCTGTATCAATTCTAATTTAGCTTGAAACATGTCTGCTAAATAACCTATCTCAAGCTTCCGAAAATAGAAAAAAATAGTAAGCAGAAATTTAGATGAATATGTATTTTAGAATTAATATTTAGCATGAGTGGTATAGAAAAGATCTTTGCATTATCATATAAATAGACTATATTTATTTATTTGCATTGTTTAAAAAGTACATCAGGCTGTAATCATATGGTTTTATTTATTTGTTTTATAGACTTCTTGTATTAGAAGTCACTGCTTCAGATGGGTTGTATGATTTTATTTTATTGTTGAAGAACATCAGCAGAGATTTCTTCTTTCAAATTCTACAATATTAGTCTGGAAAATTAATGGAAAAATAATTTGAAATATTACTTTAAAATTTGGCTTATAAATATATTAAACCAAAATACAATAAATTTTGTTTTTCTATTGCCATACATGTTTAAGGTGACAAAAAAAAAATGTTGATATAAGAAGTTGAAGAATATTTTTTTTTTATTTAATCGGTGTTTTTTTTTTTTTTTTTTTTTTTTTTTTTTGCAAAGATGAGATTTTTTTTTAATCAAATTTCCTTATAAGGAATAATATATATATTCATAATTATAACACATAAATGTATTATAAATTTAAAATTGTGAGTCATTGATAATACTTTATTTGAATATCTTCAGTTAAATGCTAGTTAATCAGCTGATTTTATTAATCTTTGGAGTGTTTATAAGGGTGACATCTAATTCTGAATTTCAAAAAAAAAAAGTGATTTCAAGACTGTAGTATTTATAACTACAAATTTATAAATTAAAGATCAAATTGAACAAAAACAGTTAAAAAGAAAATACTTGCTTTTAAAAAGCAATATGTTTTTAGAACTGTTTATATTAATATGCTTCTGAAATAGTCTTAAAAATATAGTTTATGAATCCTATTGTTTTATAATGCATGATTACAGTTATACTAAAATTATTTTAAATTAGAATACTTGTTGAATGGCTTGTAAATCATATCCTTTAATAGATATTTTTTTTCCTTTATTATTTAGTTTCATTCTTCAAAGAGCTGCAGATGATGATGAACCTGGTTTTATGTATTATTTTCTCTCTGCAATATCAGATGTTGCAGCTAATAGATTCATCAATAGTAGTGCTATTTATTTTTCTCCAAATATGTCTTTTACACCATCATATAAAGGATTTTTCAACAAAACAATGCCATTATTCGCACCTCGAGCTTTCAGGTAAGAAAACAGTATATAATTTTTAAAATTTAAGTATTTGCATTAGTTAATAATACTAAAATTGATAAATATAGGTATATAACTTAATTAGAAATAGCACAAGAATTAATTTATCTTTTGTTGTTATTACAGCAATAAGTTACTTTTTTTATCAGCATGATCATGTTCTAAGATAATTTTTTATTGTATAAGATCAAATAATTTCTATTTTATAAAATCTAAATTTCCATCTCTTTAAATTTGAAATCGTGTTTGTATGGTTTCAATTTTCTGTTATGTTTAAAATTGCCCCCCCCCCCTTTCCTTTTTTTTTTTTTTTTTAAATATGGTTTGGTTTGGGGGAAACGAAAAGTAGAATTATTAGAACTTTTAGTCACTTGCTATAAATTTGATTTGTCTACTTCCTGCTTTGTAAATCTGTGTTACATGTTATGCATCGTACAATTCTTGAAAGTAACCTCTTGTATGGTACAATATACAAAACAGCTTAATCTGAATAATGTACTGAAGCATGCATTTGTTTTCCATGTGATGCAGTATATTAATCATGATAGTTTTGCTACAATTTTTCTATTCATTCATCATACATACATTTTCCTTAAACTGAAAATGACATATACTGATTTCTGTGATTCAGTTGAGTATATTTATTAATTATTTTTATGATGAAATAAAGAGTAATATTTATGATGAATATATTGTTCAGTGTAAATGTGTCATTTGGTGCTACATTAGTTCTTTGACTCTTTACACCAAAACAATGAAATTTGAAGTTCAATGAAAATTGAAGAACATTTTAAAGTTTTGAGCGTGAATTATTAACTGAGATTACCCAAATATTTGTTAATTCTAAGTTTTAATCTTTTTGTATTTGATGCTATTTTATTGCTGCTTCTCTTTTTATTTCAAGCAAATATTTTTTAAATTTTGATTTTTATGTATACTTTTTCAGATCCGATGATTTTAATGACCCCTTTCATTTGGAACGGATATCTACATTGAACACTATTGAAGCAATTGACCTTGGAGCTATTCCAAACAATTCTATGAGTTTGAATTACACTCATGGCCATTATAAAATCAATGACTGGTATTCTGCATGGCTGCCAGATCTCACTAAGAGGCAGGATTCTAAAACAACATATTCAGTTCAAATTACTCATGCTAATGGAACAAATGAAACATTTACATGGCATGGGCCTCCAGGTAATATAACTCATTTGATATATCAAAAATAAATCTTAATGCTCTATATATTATTAAGAATAAAATGTATTCTTGTACTTGTTAAAAATGTTTTACACAGATAGAGTTATTTATTAGTTATAGTTAAAAGTTCATCCTTAACATTTACTGATGAGATGTTTTTGTTCTTCAGCTGCTTCTGATATTCCTGGTCCTGTAAAATGGTTTAAGCCCTATTTTGATTGTGGCAGGTCCAATAAATGGGTATATGGTGCTACTGTTCCTATTCCTGATATTTTCCCTCGCCACACACAATGGAGACATATTGAGATACCAACGTATGACTATTTCTTCTTTTTATACATTAAGAAATATATATGTATAAATATGCATACAGGATGTCCACTCTGATCATAGCCCTATAATTCTTTTCTAAACTGTTACTGACATACATTTCCATTTGCAAAAATGCTTTAAATGATATTTTAAAAAAATTATATTTCATTTTATTTGCCAATGTATGTATTGGTGAAAAAAATTTAAAGAAAATTAATGTATTAGAAATTTATATAGTCAAAATCTTTCTACACTAACACTAATAATTAAAAAAGGTCCATTGTTTTATTATTTTGGATGACCAAGTAACAGCTATTTAATATAAATGAGAGGAAGGGAGTTAATCTACACAAATATTTTCAGGATCATTTATAAGCTTTTGAAAAGGTAATATATTTAGGTAAAAGTAAGAGTGTTGTTACAATTTTTTTTAATTGGCTTAATTTTCAACAGAAAAATGCAAATGGATAAAAACTCATAGGGGGGATGGAAAATGTGCAATTAAAATCATGCTGAAATTAATCAATCATTTCATAAAAAAATGACTATTATTTAAAAAATAACTATGATAAATAAATTTATAAATTGAATTATAAGTAAATTTATTATAACTGCTCAAAATGATTTTTTTCGATTGGAATTCTGATATGACCCAATATATGATTTTGATATGATATCAAAACAAATTAATTTTTATGTTATACTACATTGGTGCAACAAATTTATATGCCATTATAATATAATTTATCACATTTGTTATCTCTTTTATTGGCCTCATTTTTTAAATAGTCCCAAAGAAAGTAATCAAATTAATTTAATTATTGTAAAAAGGGATGAGAGCACTCACCAAGGATCTTTGCATCTATTAATAATTTTTCTAAGTATATTGGTCGGATTAAAATTTTTGATTATTGGAACACCATCGTGATAAAACTACATTCTTTACAAATTCTGTTATGAAAAAAACTCCAAATATTTGGATAGTGGTCCAGATAAATTAGCAATGCATTTAATAGATGTTTTAACATTATTAAAGAGAAATGGTGCAATTATTCTTTCAAATTCATTGACAAACATTCACATTCCAGTGTATTTTATATTTAATCATATGTTATAAAATTTAAAAAGAAGCGATTGCTGCTTTTCTTTAAATTTTAATTCATTAAGATTTCCACTGCAGATTTAAATAATCATTTTTTGTATTTGAAATATTCTTCTATCTAATTTTCAGTAATTTGAATAGGATGTGTTTAATTTAAATTCAGTTTTAATTTTTGGATACGTGATATATAATATTTATGCGGGCAGACCTTTTTCAGGTTCAAGATGTTCTTGATTTTGCATGTCACAATTTTAAGTGCATTAAATTCTTAATCGTAGTTTTAACACAGTTTTATTATTATGCACATCAAATGTAATCCTTTGTGTTTCCATCTCATTAAAAGAAAAATAGAATTTAAAAATTTTTATTTTTTAATAATTTTGGATTAAAATTGTTTAAATTTGGCTAAAATTCAATAAGAAAGTATGCTTACCCCTACCAGCAACTATTGTATGATATTTTTACCCTTAAAGGTCAATGGTAAATATGTGTATCCTTCTAGTTTGTCTTGAAGGATATCTGGTAATTGTATTTATCTCCCCTGATTTCAAGAAATTAATTAGCAAAATTTTTGATGTTTTTTCAGTTTACAAAATCAGTTTTATATAATAAAATAGAAAAAGGCATTTATTTAGAAGTTATAGAATTATGCCCTATAAAATATTTAAAAAATAATGAATGTCTTGTAGTACCTCCTGTTAGTTAAAGAAATCTAAATTTGAAATTGCAAAATTCAATTGTAAAACGTTTTTTAAATAATAATATCCAAAGCTTCATAACTCAATTAGTTTTAGTCAAGAAAAGTGGAACTATTTTTGTTTAAAATGTTATTGTGCCAAGAAATTTTTACTTATTATGACTAATAGAACCTAACCTATAAATAAATAACGATTTAGATTTGGAAAATTTTTTCAGAAGTGCATTTATTGATGGATGCAACATAAAATGAATTTCTTTACTACATTTAAATCATTTTTCCTACTGGAAGTTTATGTCTAAAGGTTTAAAATAGCTATTACCCTATTATTAGAGTGGTCGTAAATATTATTTGGTTTAATTCTAAATGAAAGAAATTATAATACTTTTTTAAGCTTCAAACCTAAAATTCTCATTTTAAATTCTCTCTATGGATTTTAAATTAAATATTTTGAAAATATATAATTTATTAAAATATTTTTAATAGAAATCTATGTGAGAAATTAATTAATCTAAACATATTGATGGTATTAATGTAGCATAACTAATTCAACCTGTTAATGTCCATCTTTCTTGTTTGCAGATAAGAAAGATGGATTAATTAAAATTAACTTCTGGAAACAAAATATATATTATGGAACATATCAGTTGCTTAACGAGTTTCAATAATGAAATCTATGAAATTGCATTGGTTAATTTGCATCAATTTCTACATTTCCCGCTACAAAAGGGTCATAATGAAATTAATTTTATGTGTTGTTTAGTAATTTAATAACAAGTGGAGAAGTACAATTTCCTAATGTAGAGAGTGGGAGTGACATAAAGTTAAAGTCAAAATGTGTGTGATCTTTTTAAAATGAAATTTGATGGAGGGGGGGGGGGCAAAAAGTGAAATACTTTTCTGGGTGCCATTCACCTCTAATATGTCACTGTGTTACTTATTCTTTAACTGTAGCTGGAATAATGTTATTCAAAATTGATTAAATAAAGAATTTTGCTATAAAAACTTTTAATTATAAAGTTAATCAAATTGACAAACATTAAAAAATATGTATTTTAAATCATTGTTTAAAAAAAGCAATATATATATATATATATATATATATATATATTTAACTGAAATTTTTTTTTATTTGATTTATATAAGTTAATTATTATAGACAATATTTCTTTGGGAATGGATAAAACATTTGACTTCATTACTATAAATCATCTTTTTTCTTTTCTTTTTTTTAGGTATGTTGCTGTAGCTGTAATGGAAATTGATTTTGAAAGAATTGATATCAATCAGTGTCCAACAGGTGAAGGCAATCCTCCACCTAATCGATATGCTGGTACTGCCAGATGTAAAAATCATACTACTGAGGTTTGTTGAATACTCATATACTAATATTACCTTCTCATTCATAAAATAAGGAGGCATTAATTTCTTTGTTATAAAGTTAAATATATTATAGCAGTTCATGCTATTTGTCTTTATATATTAAATACAGAAAAATATTGACTCATCCCCAAATTGTTTTTTTAAAATTGCTTTTTTTTATATGTTTTTATCTAATGGTTAAATTTATGAATTGTTTTTTTTTTTTTTTTTTTTTTTTTGCTGTAAAATGTTTTTTTATTGTAAAAATTCAAATAATACTTTCAAAATTACTGATAATGCTTATAGTTATATCTGGATTCCAGTAAAAAAAAAAAAATACTTTCTATTTCTCTATGTAATGGTTAGTCAGTTAAAATCTATTTTTCAAAAATGGAACAGTTACCTTTTAGAGGTAGTGAAGATTTTTAGATCCAATGTTGAAAATCTTTATTTCTTGAAAATTACTTTGAATTGTGAAAAAGTAAAATATTTTTTTAATTTAAAATATCTTTCATGATTTATACCTTTTCCACAGTCTGTTGTTATATAAAATTTAACTTTTTACTGGTTCCAATTATTTTTGCAACTTAATGAAAAAAGATCATTTTTACTAGTTTTGTAAATTTAAAGTTTCGAAAGAAAGTTAAATTTTTTTATCATTTTAGTATTTCCTTATCATGTTATAATTTTCTTCAATATTAGTATTAATGAAAATTTGCATCTTATCATAGAGAGGGTGACATGGAAAGTAATCTGTTTATTAATGTATTTTTCTTTTATGGGTAATTCTTAATGTAACAGAAAGTGCAATGTAGTCAGTATATATAACTGTTATCTGTAATGCTTATCCTTTCATTCTATATCATTATCAAATGTAAAATCTTGATATTTTTTTAAATGCCTCCCTTATGTTTAAATTGACATTTATTGATGTGCAAATAAACTGATACATGAATAAATAGCAAAGGTCAATGAACTGAGGCCTGCAGTTTTTATTTCTATATATTTGCTGATTCATTATATTATGTTGTCATGAATTAAACTAAAAATTGTTAATATTTTCTTTTGCCATTTTTTATGATTATTTTTTTACCATTTTAATGACAGTTTTTTTTTTGTTTGTTTGTTTGTTAGCGGATTACGATTCATTCCAATTCAATTTTAGAAATTAGTTCTGATTTTAGGTTTGTGAACTTTACGAGTAAAGAAGATTTATTGCAAGAAAACAAAACTTCAATCATTTTTATATATTTACATGTATTGCAGATTATTAATTTTTTTAAATGCTTTACCAATGTATATATTTTACTCTACAACTTTCATTTGTTCATCTGTGACAATCAGATCTGAGAAAATGTGAACAAAATAATCGCCTTATCTTCTAGTACGTATAAAAAATATGAAAATTCTCCCCAACATTTTTCTGTTGATTATGAACATTTATTGCTAAATATTGCGAGACCACATTATATATTTGAATTAAATTTATATTAAGGCTTGTAATTTTAACACTTTATGTAAAAGTTATTTTAAATGTAAATGAATCTGTTTTTCTTGACATAACTTAAATTAACTTATAAATTATCGTATGTTCTGACAAACTGAAATTTTAGTGAAATTATTTACCCTTAATTGCTGTATATTTTAACTCTGGGATACATTGCAAATTATTATAAAATAGTGTAATTTGTAAAGTTATCATCAAAAAAATATATGATCACTCTTGTAATTTATTGCTTGTCCTCTATTTTGACCATTATCAGAATTTTTAGTGCATTTTATGTCATTCATGATTTTTTAATTGTCTGTCATCATATGACAAGTATCAAGGAATGTGCAACAATGCATTAATATTTAAACTTTCTTAATTCTTTTTTTAAAATCTGTTTAAGTGTAGGAATTTATTACTGTTTCATTTAAAAATCCCTTAATCAAGTTTCCCTGTGGAAGAATGTTAGGAAGACTGTATTGAGTGATTTGTTTTAATTTAATTTAAAAAGCAAACTCTATTTTCTTGCGGCTGTAACTTATAATACTGTATTGCATTTCAGAATATTTTTGCTTTCAGTTTAATGAGGAATACTTTCTTAGTGGAATTTTTTTATTTACATAGTGTGAACCAATTCATGGTTATGGATTCCGTAGAGGTGGATATCAGTGTCGTTGTTTACCAGGATACAGATTGCCTAAAACAATAAGAAATCCATTCCTGGGAGAAATTGTAGAAAGAGCACCATTTGATCAATATAAAAAGGGATTTAATTGTGAACAAATTAATTGTAAGTTGTTTCTTTATTTTTATATCTGAAAATCTTTCCCTTGATTTATTAATCGAACTATTTATTCGGGGAAAAAATTCACTGATATTTAATTACCTTATGATTTTATTTCATCCTTTCTGGGATGTGTGCAATAATGCAATCGAAGGTTTCATTATTACATGAATCATAAAGAAAACTTAAATTATGACTCCTTTTTAGAAATATTATTGATTATGAAATTTGATAATATTGCTCTAAAATGCTAAATTTTAGAAAGATGATGAAATATTTATTATAATAATAATGGTGATAATGAAAAGAATTTCATGGAAGTTATTACACCCCCCCCCCCTCCCCATTCTTTGTACAGAGAAAAAATAAATATAAAAGATTATTGTTAACTCTAATTTCTTTGGAAGAGGTTTGTTATTGTTCACCAGTATAATAGTGTTGTTCTTTTCTTTTGTTGCATAACTGTAGTTTTAATGTTTTGATTTACTTTTCATTTATATTCTTATAATTTATATTTATTAAATAAAAATTATTGAGGGCTTATTGAGATTTGTTCAGTAATTTGTTATCTACTCAGTGTCACATTATGTAGATTTCTTAAACAATGTTTGTGCCATTTAAGACTTACACTAATTTATTTCAGATTTGATGGTCATGACCCAAAATGTTGAAAGACTGTCTGAATTGGAAAGATGGAAATATATTAGTCGACAGTCTATGTTCTTTGATATTGGGAATATGACTGGTAAAAGAATTGATCCAACAGAAGTTGTTGAATATGTGAGAAATCCTGTATGTGTGATATTATCTTTTTACACATCTAACTTTTATTTTCTTTGATGTTTAAGTGTTATTTGATATGATTAAGTGGATTTGTGTGTGTGTGTATATATATATATATAATTTCTTGATTTTGTAACTTTCTTTTTACATACTTTGACTGAACTTAATTTGCTTCAATTTTGTAAAGATAAAATTTTGAGATTAATATTTTCAAATTTTATTATCAGTTAGTTTAAGTAAATAAATATATACAAATAGCACTACCTGCTAGAAAATTTGCAAAAAAAAAAAAAAAAATCTAAATTGTTTAATATTTATAATTATGATTTAAAGAATTAAAAATATTTTTTCTGTTTTCGAATTCGACTTTTTGGTCCAGTAGTGCTTTTTAATTATTACTATTTTTTCTTACTTAAGGGAAAACTTAAAGGAAACTTCAGGAATATATAGGAAACTTAAAAGCTATTAAGTAATTTTTATTTTTTAATCATTGAAATTTATACTATTTGATTCTTCTGGTATGATTTAATAATGAAAAATTATGTATAAAATAGCCATTTAGTTTTTATTTTTAAAAAAAGTTCTTTCATTTTATAACTATAACATATTATTAATTAAAATTATATTATTGATATGGATATAATTGTAATTTGTTAATTCATATTCAATACTTCTTTAAAAAAAACTATGACTTTGGAGTTAGTTGACTTTAGACTTAGTTTTTGGAAAATCAGATGGTTTACAGCAGGCACTCCTACAAAAATTTTTTATTTCAAGCATTTTATTTCTATTTCCTTTTAAATTCATGCTTTTGATGGTGCGTCTAGGCATCCACTTATTAGTCACTTAGCATGTTTTCTTCTTTCTTGTAATATTTCACTATAATTAGTTTCATCATCAGTATCAGTAAGTGTATGCTCTTAATTCTTAGCTTGTCTATTTTGCAACATGTTTTTCCTTAAATTAAAATATTTATTGACTGGATTGATGTTTTCACTAAATATTTATAACAATGAAATCCCATGTATTAACAATATTTGGGCCGTGACTTGTGCAATGAAATTTGGCCATATTCAGGATTGTGCCATATATTCAGTAAACAATATATCATAGTGATCTACAATATCATCATAAATAATAAAAATGCTGTTGGATATAGTACATTAGAAATTTTAAATCAAATTTATTATCATATTCAACAGTAAATTTAGTCATATGATAAATATAGCTTGTCATTTGTATGGCATGAAAAACCATTAATGAGTTATACTTGCCATTTTACTGGAAGGGGTTAATAATATATTTCTCTTAATGCAATTAAAAAAATTCTGATACGATGCTGTTTTTTGTTCATTTCTATCTCGACAATATAATATTATAAACGAGAGAGTGAGTATGTTCATTTATAAATATATCATCCATATTTATAATAGAATCATTAACTAAAAAATATGTTTTTGTTCTAACTTTTAATTAGAAAATACTTTTCATAACTTCATTGTAACATTTTTTTTTTTTTCAGAATTTAAAATTTAAATGTGAGAGTATTGCTAGAACCCATCCTGAGCGTTTGATTCTAAGAGGAGATGTGGCATTTGGCAAGGAAATCCAACTTGAAAATGAAGCTCGAACAGCATTGAGATTGGCAAATTTTATATCTGCATTCTTACAGATTGTAGATCCAAATGATTTATTTGCTGAATTTCGAGTACCTGATAGACCTTTAACTGAAGACCAAATAATTGGTGAAGTGTTATCTGCTATGATAGGCAATGAAAAAATTCAAGGTTGTGGAGCATTTTTTGATAGAAATCAATTCATAAACCGCACACTTTTTGCACCTTATGCATACCGTAAGGAAAGAAATGCCCAGAACTTCTTTGTGGAAGATGTGGCAAGGCAGGCTCCTAAGAAAAGCTATCTGAAGACCGAGTGGTTTAAGAATCTGAAAGTGCAGTGGGCTGCTAACACTGATAACCTTGAAACTTATACAACAAAGATTAAGATTCGTTACAATTCATCTGGTCTGTATCCCATTCGTTATGACAGGTACCCTTTGCAATATAAAGCTGCAGAAGTCAAGCATGGTTACTGGACAGCTCCATATTTTGACTGTGGAGGTTTCCACAACCAGTGGCTAATTACTTATGCTGCACCATTCTTTGGCTGGGACAAAATCAAAAGTCGCCTAGAATTTAAGTAAGATTTCTTTCACACTTCTCACTAGATATAGATTGCTGTTGTAAAACAGATGTGAAAAAAAAAAATTTAAATTTAACTTAAAAAAAGATATCTTGGTTGTTAAATATTGTTAGTTCATATCAAAACAATATTCTGTAAAATTGAGATAGTCAGATGTAAAATAGAAACACATTAAATTACTATAATGCTTGATGTGGAAAATAAATGCTTTAAAGTTAGAAAGACAAGCTTTAATAAAAGTCATTGCAATATCAAGTCAAAAATATGATGGTCATTCTTCATGTTTAATTTTCTTTTATTAACATCCATTTTTGAAGCAATACAGAAGCTATTTTGTGACAATAATAAATTTGAAATGTGGTAGGGTGCTAACATCCAAATGGGCTCCCTTTCTGTAAACTTTCATGCCAGATCAATTGCTTTAAATGAGTATAGTGGAAGTGGCTAACTTTCTAGATATATTGAATCATTACTATAGATTGAAAGAATCTACTTGGTTTTTTTTAACCAATATTTAAAAGAAAAAATATATAAATAAGGATTCTTCTTTCTCAAATAAAATATTCATATTAGATTTTCTTTTTAGACGGAAAATAATTAGAATTATATATGGAGCTACTGCTACTAGTTGATAAATCAATGATCCTAAATGCATTAATATTTAATTTACAATTGTAGAATCTATGATGCAAAATTCTTATTTTTATGTATACAGCTGCTTCTTAAGGGTTTTTTTTTTTCTACTTTTAATATTCTTAAAATATCAGTTAAATTTTGTTTTTTGAACCTCCAAACACATTTGCACAAAATTTGATATCCTTTGTTTAAACAGTCTAGTATGTAAAGTACCAATAATAGGTATAGGCACAGATTATCCTTTATTATTAATATATACTCTTTAAAATTTGTAATAGTCAGCTATTGTTATCTTGTTTTCATAAAATTTTCTCCTCTGACTCTAATGTTTACCATTATATTACTCATCTGATTTGAAATTGCATTAGTAATTATTGTTTCAAAAGTATTATTTTCAAACTAAGATCCCTCAGTAAACACAAGTAGAATTTGCTAATAATTTTAAGAAAAATTTTATTCCGAATCTGTAAATCATCATCTGCTGTTTTATTTATTTGATGTGTTGCTTATCATTGTTTTGTATGAGAGCAAATGATAAAAAGATTCAGAATATAATGTAAAATTTATAAGCACATTTCTTAGTAATAGTGAGTTAGTAGTTCCTGTTGTTTATTATTTGCAAAATACTTCTGTTAGTGATAATATGTTTATATTTAATGTTCTGCTTTTATATTCTTAAAATTCCCCAATAGTTTGTACCTTGTAAATTGTTGTTTAATATTTAATAATTAACAAAATTCAATATTTATGATTGTGAACTGACTTTATATAGGAAGCTATTTCAGAAAGTATGACTATAAATACATTTCTTAATTCAGAACTTAATTTTTAATTTGTGTGTAAATTCCATAAAAAAATCTATATAGAATTATTTCTTACTTTGTTAATGTAATTGAATTTTTAAATAACTTTTCAAATGTTTGATGGAATATCATTAAATTTTATTTTCTAAGATTTTTTGGATTTTTCTTTTATTTCATAAAATGAAAACAAAATTAATTACATACACCATTTGTAATATTTTTCTTAATTGTGCAAATATTTTCTTGTAATTATGTATGCATGATGTCTTTTCTAACTATGGTGCAGCAATTAATTTCTAAACCATTACAGAGAAATATATGTTTACAAATGCAAAATTTTTAAATTAATTAATTTATGTTAATTATCAAAATTAAAATTTCGCACTTGAAACATTATAAAATGTAGATTCTTGTAAAGTCTTCTGACCCTGTTAGTCACATCTAATAAAGTGTTCTTAATATACTATTTTAAACCAAAAAAAAATCCATTCTTCTATTTTTAAAGTCAATTATATATCAATTATAATGAAACTTTAAATATCATTATTTTAGATTATTGCAGTAACTGAATTATGTGTTATTAATGATTTTAAGTGACTGTATGCAATGTTAAAATATATATTCCCACTTAAATTATACATTAGTATTTAGTTAGGTTTTCATTTATATCAGTTACTTGACATGAGGAAGTATTATTGCTTACACAAGGCTTTCAATGCTAAATATCTTATAAGCAAATAATTAATATGTCTTGTGTAGTCATTTTATTTTGATTCTTTATAATGTGTAAGTTTGACATCTCTGAAACAAATTTGAGAGTTTTATTATTATTGATTGATTTTTGTAAATTTTGAACCATCAAAATTTATTAGCTTACTGACTGATTTATAAAACTGGAATTGATTATATGCTTACCAGTGATTATTCAGAGCTCAGACCAAATTGGAAGTGATAAGCTTACTTGGCACTGAGCATTAAGGGCAAAAATGTCTTGTAATGCTCTCTAAGTATACTTGCCATTTAATTTTAGGCAAATTAAAATAATTCCCTGGCTCTTTTTAGCATCTAACAATAGAATTTCTACGAATTGTTTTGTGACGTTAAAGTTAGAACTTCATTTTGAATTTAATGGAATGGTTGTATGAATGGTTACATTGCCACTTATTTTAATTTTATCAAAATCATTTTATCCCTTTGTTTTATTGAGAGAGAAAAAAATTACAAAAATCAAAAACTGCAACTATTTGGTGTTCAATATACTTAAAATGGAGTCAAAATTTACATAAAATCATTGTTTCTTTTCATTATTTCGTTTATTGCACTAACTGTGTTATTTTTTCATTATAATTAATATTTATTTTGTGTTCCAATTAAAAATCTATTTTGTACTTTTCTGGTCAATATTTAAAATGGCAGAAATGTTTAAAGTGTATTTAAATTCTGTCTTCAATTTCTTCTAAAATTGAAATTCTTCTCCAAACTAAATTTGTATACGATCTTCATTTTTTTTAACCATTATTACTCTGTTTGCTTTACTTCTGAAATCTTAGAATTTAGTTCATTGTACTTGTTTACATTCTTTTTTTTAACCAAATATGGCAGGATAAAAATTTAAATTTTTAATTTTTACAATATTATGTTTATTAAAAAATTATGAAATATTTTTTTTACTACATTTGAAATATTTTCTAATTGGATGAAGCATTACTCATCTCTATCATTTAAATATCACTTATTAAGTGTTGATTAAAGTGGTTACCTAGTTTATATAAATACATGATGAGATTTTTATCATGTAAAAACTTCATCTCGCATGCTTTAAGATGTAATATTTATGCCTTCATGTAATAAGATTTTCTTTTCCTTTGTTTTTAGAGGTGCTGTTGCTGTGAATATGAAACTTGAAGAGTTGGACATAAATCAATGTGATGATGATGTTTATGTTCAAAATGCTTTTAAAGGAACTCATAAATGTGATAGACGATCATCTAGAGTAAGTAAAAATTGAAAATTTATAATTATATAAATTTTTATTAAATTATTTTGTTTGTTAAATAAAAGATATTCACAATTTAAAGTATTGATCAATGTTTCAATCAAAAATATTATAATTGATTTGAAATCTACTGATATCTAATTTGCAATGCTCAAACTGCTTACTTTGTAAATTTCATTTTTCTCTTGCCCTTCATTTAGATGCATAAACTTTCAAACCTATTTTAGATATGTATTTAATATTCCTTACATAGTAATTATAATTATGTATTTAGGCTATTCTGTATTGCAATCGTCAGTTCATGACTGTTAATAAATACTTGACCATATTTTATTATTAAATTTCTATTTTTCTACATAAACAGTGTTTGAATTTTTATTTTAGATATTACACTTCCTTTTATTTTATTTACTTTTATATTTGCTTCAATTTTAATCATATTAACCTTTTTCTGTTAGTGTTGTTCAGCCATTTATATGTTCTTTCAGAATCTGTATTTCTGAGTTTCAAGGCACTCTAAAAGTGCAGGGAATTTAAGAATCTTCTAAAAAGCAGGGGAAAGGCATGGAAATTTGAAAAATTCCATTAAAACCTGGAAAATACAAGAATTTTTTAAATACTGATTGCTTTTTTTTTTCATTTAAAAATTGCTAATTTCTGGATATTGCAAGAATGCAACCATTGCACGAACAATGAAACTTTTGTGTAATTGCGGATATTTTTGGCCAATTACACAAAACCCCTTTTATATTCGTCCCCCCGCCCTTTTTTCTGTACAGATATGTTTAATTTCAATTGCAACAAGTCGTTTTTATTCCATGGAATTCTTGGATTACAGCTAATGCAGATGCTTGATTCCATAATTAGAGAATATAATAACAATTTCTTTAGGGCCGCGGTGGCCTGGTGGTACGGTCTCGGCTTCGGAACCGGAGGGTTTCAGGTTCGAGACCCGATTCCACCGAAGAACCGTCGTGTAAGGGGGTCAGTTGCACGTTAAATCCGTCTTGACCAAATGTCCTCCCGCTGGTGTGGTGTGGTGTGGAGAGGGGGGTGCCAGCTCAGGTGTCGTCCTCGTCATCTGACCGTGGTTCAAAATTACGAGGTCCGTCCCAAAATAGCCCAAGTGTTGCTTTAAAACAGGACGTTAATATAACCAAACCAAACCAAACCAACAATTTCTTTAGTAGGAATAGCAACATTCAATATGCAAAATCATCTTGGTTGTGTTTAATCATTCACTCATGAGTTTATTGAATGGTTTTTTAATTGTTTAAGAAGTTCAGAGCTTATTCAGTGTTTTTCTTAAAACAATAAGTTTGCTCAAAATCCATATTTAATACAGATTATATAATCCATATTTAATAAACTTAAGTAATATAAGAAAACAGGCACATATTAGTCATAACTGATATTGAACCTATTGATAGTTGATCATATTAAAATTGTGTCTAAGAAGATGGTATGCCAAGTCTGAAAATGTCAAATTTGATGTCCGAAAATAAGCCATTTTCAAAATATTTAGCTCAGTAATAATTTAAAACTGGACTTTTATGACCATAAAAACTTGTTGCTTCACATTATGCCTTTAATGTAATCAATGACAGAAATATTTACAAACATGTTCACTAATTGCGAAATAGCCAACAAAAAAAGTGCACTTTAGGTCGTACAAAAATGTTGTATGTTATTTGTTATGGATTAGCTCCGTTTCTTCAACAATCTCATAATAAATCTTGAAAAACATCTGAACCAATGGTGTCTTTCTTATGTGGAAAATCTTTTCATTTTTGTTAAACAGTTAATGAAAAGTATTGTCAAATGAAGCAAAAACATTAGACATATATTTTTGATAAAACTTGATTATTCTAAAAATCTGAACACTGATATTGGAATAATGACAAATGACTTGATTACTACTAGTGGAACTACTGAAACTGAAAAGGGGGGGGGGGGGCTTTTTAGATGAATGTTTTATATTTGTGAAAAATACTATAAAAATATAAGAATGCCTGTCCAAAAGTTTTATTTTTAAAAAAAACTGTGTCTTGTTTAATTTCACATTTATTGAAGAACTTTGCTTTTTCCACCCATTAAAACTTTGGAGTATTGTTATCCTATTATACCTAGCATATCAGTACTTTTGCAATAAATATTTTATTTATATTTTGAAAATATTACGTATAATAATTTTTTATAATTTATGTTAAAATTATAATAAAATATTATAAATTTTTAGTGAATAATAATGTACCAAGTTAAATAAAATAGTCAAGCATTTACTTTGCTCCATTAAAAAGCTTTACATCATAATGAATTCATTTCAGTTCATCTTTATACTTTTTTCAGTATTGCATATTTTTATTTGAATACAAGAAGCATTAGAATTATTTGTAGAACTATTTTCTAAATATATTCAGTATATTTATTTAAACACTTTACTATTTCTTTTCAGTGTGTTCCTATCCTAGGTAGAGGATTTGACACTGGAGGTTATAAGTGCCAATGTAATCAAGGTTATGAATATCCTTTTAATGATTACATAACATATATTGATGGTCAAATATCAGAAGCAGAATTTGACAAACTTTTGAAGAACTTCCCAAGCAGGTTTGATACACTGAAGTGTCGCATTGCTGGAGCAGCAGCTATTACTGGTCATCTAGTTTTTGTTTTCCTGGGACTACTATTACATAGGGCACTTTTTTATATTTTATAATCGAATTATTATATTATAAACATTCCTTTTATATATATACAAACATTGGATACATTTCATAAAATATATTTTGGACATGGAACCTGCTGGTAGTAAGTACTGTTTTGAATTATCATTCCATGTAAGAGGTGAAATTTTATGGAAATTTTTTACTTTCCTCACTTCTAATCAAGATCTGATTATTAGGTTATGGTATATATTTTATAAGTGCATTTCATATAAAGTATTGAATAGAAGAAAAAAATTCTTTTTTTATTTGTATTGTTTTTTTACAGCAAAGGAAATATTCTTTCTATCTGTTATGATATCAATGATTTAAGATATTTTTTTTTGTGACAGATATTAGTGTGATATTGTGTAGTCTTATTTTTATATTTCATTTTGCATATTTGCAAAGATACTGGTGAATGTATTTTTATATAAAATTATCTTTCAAAATAATTTATTTATGCTATTTTATAGTTTATTTACTACTAAATTATACATTCCATGAATCATTTTTTTTGTTTTATTTTAAAATGGGTGTGGTATTTTAAATGATAAACAGCATTTATACAGTAAGTGTGTCTTTGCTTATTTTGATGTTTACTTGTATTATTTTACTGTGTGTATGATAGAATATATAAATTTTATCATATAGTTTATAATCTCGGTTTTATGTGTTTGTTTTTTAGAATATGTTAAAGTTTATATTAGATTTTTGTTACATTTGTCATAATTATGGATTAAAGTATATTCATTTGTCAAATATTTTAAAATTCATCAAAATTTATTGTGGGAAAATAAGCTTTCCCTTATAGATGATTTTCAAATGTGGCTTTTCATAAATCCATTTGTTTCATATTTTAAAGTGACAAATGGATAGATTTGTAATAACTTTTTATTTTTACATTTCTATTTTTTTAAAAAAATCAGCAATCAAGTAGTGCTATCATTGGCATCTTATTCACTTATTGTAGGTTATTTCGAAATTTTATATTTTCTTGTGCTGATAAGAATTCTCTACATTATCTGACTTGATAAAGTCTCTTTTTTTTTTCAATTGAATTTATTTATTAGTGTTGTTTAAAATTGACAAATAAAACTGAAATTTTTAGAGGGGAGGGGGTACAGCTCTCACTAAATTTATATTCTTTTTTCTATATATCTATAAGATATATATTGAATTTTTATTACTTTTCCTTAATTCTTAAAACACTATACCGTCCATTTCTTAAATGACAGTAGAATTTCTTATGAATTTTCTGCATTTTGTACAACAAATATATATATTTTTTGTTAACTTACAGTACTTTTTTTATATCTACAAAAATACATCTAAAGGCGAGTGATATATATCAAATATATAACATCAAAAAATTCTAGCTATTTTATAATTTATTAATTTGAATGGCGCCAACTATAATATAGTTTTTTTTAAAAAAATCCTGTAATTTTCTATATGTGATTAAGGATTAAATAATTTAATTAGCACTTGCAACCTAAAGATGTGCAGGAATGCGGTGCATTTTTATAGATAAAGAACGAGTTTACATTAAACTTCAATAATGATTAATTTATATATGTATGTAATATTTCCTAATTTAAATGTAAATAGCAATATATTATTTTCCCCCTCTTTTATAAGTAGCAGAAAGAATTTTTGTTAGAAATTTCATTTTCACAAAAAGTCATATTAGTATTTTTCATTTTTTTACCATTTAGCTTGTACATTATTGAAATGAATAGCAAAAGATAATTTCATTCTTTTTGTTTTGTTTTTTAATGATTAAGAAATAAAATATTCCTTGTCTGACTTCAAAAATCTAATTTGTTTAAAAGTCTTAGCAACAATCTATATAGTTGCTCAACTTTCTTATGATATATATTGAATAATTTATCTTGCTTAATATAGATTAAAAAAAATATTAATTTTGAAATATTGAAAGCATGCATTTAATCAATAATGTGTCTAAGAAATTACCATACGATTTTTTTTTTTTGTACATACTTATTGATATTAGTTATTTATACTATTGGTTGTGATATTCTATACACTTTTTAATGAACAGTGGTATTTAATTAATCAAACTGTTTATACTTAATTGAATTATCTAATTCCCCCTCCTGCTATTTATCATATATAATTTGTTTATTTATTTATCTGAAAGGAAATGTATACTATTAATGCTTGATTTATTAATACTGTTTAGTGCAAAAAATTTTATCTCTTATGATAATTTTGAAATTAAATAATATATTGTATGTAAAAATGTAATATAGTAAGCTTAATATTAAGTAATAGTTCATTTTATATCACTTTCATTTTTTTAATGAGAAGTTTCTTTGAGAATGTCTCAAATTATTCTAGAGTATACCAAATCATTGAATATATCCAAAACATTTTAACACAGCCATTTGTTTTTAATATTTTAGCTGCCTTTAATGTCTCAGGGTTATTTTCTGAGCTTTATCCTAGTCCTTAATCCAGAAATTATTCTCTGGAAATAAATTTTATTTGTATAAATAACAATTATGTTAAAGCTTAAAGGTTGTTAAAAATGATTTGCTAATCAAAATTTTATATATCTGTTCTGTTTTTGTGTATAAATGTTATAAAATGACAGTTGAATTGTATTAGATTCAATTAGTTCATTTCAAATATCAGTGGTAAAATGTAACACAATCATTTTTAAATTGCTGTTTCCTAATGTCTTTGTAAGAAGTCCCAAAATCTATTTAAAATCTCAGTTATATATACTTTTTTTTTTTAGCATTAGTTTTCAATATAATAGAAAATAGATCTATATCTTTAAAAAAAAACTAGTGTAAAAATTTTTTGTCAATTTGGATTAATGCATAATTAAGTCTATGAAGAAATTCCTAACTATTTCTATTTCAAACATTTCTGTTATTAATTATTTTAGAAGATAGTGCAACTTATATTTTCAAAAATCATCACATTTTATTGTTTTAAATGTGCAAACAGAATATTTGCTTATTAAATTTAAAGCTCTGAATTCCCCTGGAAATGAGTTCAATTTATATATAAATAAGACTACAAAAAATGTAATGATATTTTAAGGTTGAAAGTGTATCGACTTTTAAACGAATAACCTTTACTTAGTATTTCTGTAACAATTAAATAATTTATTTGTTGAAAAAGTACAAATGCACAAAATAATTAGTGTATTAAATGTAAAATAAATAATTCGTGTTTTTTTAAAACCTGGCGCTTTTAAAATTGTTTCGTTACTTATAAAGAAAAAAAATTATTCTTTGTTTTTAACTTTGATGTCTGTAATTAGTTTATGATTATTGTGAATTTTATAATTTATATAAAGTATGATTGTTTCAGATGTAAGCTGTATAATTTGATATATGTAGAAGAAAGATATTTCTTGCTATTAAATATATATAAATTTTTAAAAAAAATCTCTTTCTGCAATTTTTGCCTGTTTTATAACCGTTAACTAATCATTCTAAATGCCTGATGATGAATAATTTAAAATTTTCTATACCTTACAAATTCAACTTCTTTTGATGTAGTTATATAAAATGTTATGTGCATTAACTAACCAAATAACAAAGCATTTGTATATAGCCATAGCAGCAAGTCTAGCTTCTGCTGATAATATGTGTACATTTTTTTGTCATAAACATGAAACAGTATTAACAAAATATTAAAGTGTATGTAAGCAATAAAATTCCTTCTGTACTATACTGCACATATTCATGATACAATTTTTGTATTAAAATAGAGTGTCTGAGTTTTGGTGTTAAATCAAAATGCTTCTTTTCTTATATAAATCAATGTTACATGTTTAAAGAATGTAGTGGTTTATTGTATTTTACTGTGTGATGTTTGATTTTTTTTAAATTTTATTTTATTTTCATGTTTGAAATATGAAGCACTTTTATAATTTTAGGATATACATTGCTCATTATAATTGTATCTCATGAATTTGTAAATATGATGTTCACTGAATAACACCGTCCATTTTTGTTTATATATTTGAATTTTGATAATAAAAATACTTTGTGGAATCAAATTTTTGTGGCTAATGTTTAAAATTTTTTTTTTTTTTTTTTTTTTGCAAAAGAATGTATATTACAAGTAGCTGTGTTACGAATGTTCATAATCATCTAAGTCAACTTGAAATTATTATCTAGCTTGAATCTCCTAAGAAATTATTAAGCCATTATGTTTTGAACAGAGGAAAAACTAAAGTCATTGGCATATCGAATTATCAATTTAGAGACCATCGTTGCAAAATTAAAATGCTTTTATATATGCAGTGGAATACGTCTCCTAAAATTCACCAATTTTTATTAAAAATCTACAGGGTGGCCAGCCGAACGGAAAAAATAAGGGAAACTTATTATAAATCGGTAATTTTCATTAAACATGATAATTCGCTGGTATTTTTTCATAAGCAGAATGAGACATTGTTGGCAACTAATGAAGATTAAGCTTTTACTGATTGTCTAAAACAGACTATGGAAGAAAAAGATTAACTACCATATCTTGTTTATTGTATATATGTATAAATATATTTATATGTAATGATATTAACTCTTAATTTCAATTTAATTAATTTTCAAGATTTTATCTTAATTTAGACCATAGTAACTTTATTCTAAAATATTCTCTTATTTCGTGATCCAACTCCACTGTCTCTACTTAATTCATTCAAGAGAAGCTTTGTTAAGTTGCAGAATCAGCTAAAAGTCTAACTTTCCCACACTCTGCGTGAAGAGGCAAAATAGTGCTGATGAGGCAAATTCTTTTTTTAAAATCTCCCTGTGTTTCCTTGCCTTCTCCGCGTGTGTAACGAAAATCCCTATCGAAATCTCGTAATATATTAGCACTATGAAGAAATGTTTTCCCTATTAAAATCATAGATTATATAAGATCAGGGATAAAATGTCCAAGAGCTTTTTTCCTCATTCCTTTTCTGTGTCGTTCTGTGTGCTCATCGCTTGTACATATGCCTGCTTCTTAAAAATGAAATAAAACGACGTCACGAAATAGCAAGTCTCTTCACTGTCTTCAAACTGCATTCTGCTTCACATAAAATAATGCTTACATATTAAAAAGGCGACAAGGATAGTTTCCTGTGAAAAATTGTCAAATTAATTAAAATTAAATCGACGGGTGAGACTCCAACGTTGCATTGCGCTCGCTGTGCTCCAAAGATGACTGCTTCGGTCCAGGTTCGCCAGCTGCGATGTTTCCGTGGCGAAGTTCTTTCATCGCCGTCTCCGGCTGCCACCGGCCACATCGTTTCATGCAAACTGTAGTCCAGGGTCCGGTCCAGTTCCCGTTGAATCCCCTGCATTCCGTCATGTTACCGCATCGTCGATGGTACCGTGCCTAACCTGTGACTTCATCCGACACTGCTGCTTAATGCCCTTGTGTTTGTGCTCCATTTCGTCATGTGCGTGCTCCTTATATCTTCAAGGAGTTGATTCTCCTTGTCATCATAAAAAATTTCAGGCTCCTTATCTGTTCTGAATAATCCCGATATCGACGTCATTTCCTTGTTATATCACCACCACAATATAATACTCGCCAATGGTCCCCAATGCCAAATTGAATCAACCAGATTTCGAAAATATCATTTGTGTATTATATTATCATTTCAATATAAAAATAACTTTCCGTCACCTTCCGTAGTCTCCAGTTCCAGTACTCAAAATTGCATTTTGTGATTAATTAAAAAGTGATTATTCTTCAAAAAGTGGTCAGTGTTTTAAAAAAGAAATCATCCGTCAGCTGACTCAACGAGTGGAATTCTTTATATTCTGTACTTTTGATTTGATTTTAAATTGAATTTTTCTGTTATAATTGCAAATAATTTTTTTTTGTATTATTATTCAAAATGTCATGAGTTTTAGTTTAAAATATTGAGTTTTTAAATTTTTTCATATCTGTTATTTAAAATTTATTTATAATTTGTTGAATTTGAAATTTATGTGCATGCTATTAATAAATAAGAAAAAATGATTTCCTAATTTTATTAACTTTATCTAACTCAAAGGTTTTTAAAAAATTATACATACATACCTTGTGAACGAAAAAAGTAACATACTAAGATTCTTATATACTTAATAATTAATGGCACATGATAATTAGACAAATGTAGTGAATACCTCAGGGGAAATTTTTCCACCTCTGACAGTTATCGAGCTGCCCTCTATTATCACTGTGTCCAAATACTTGTTTTTTACAAAATACAAATATTTTTTATAATACATTTTTTTTTTCTTTTTCAAATACTATAAGAGTATTTTGAGTCTTATTTTTATATCCAAATTTTTTACCTGAAGTTTTGAATCTTGTGTTTTTATGTACAGTTAAAATACTTTACTTAAAATCATTATTATACTGATATTTCATTTGGGTGAAATCATAATAATATTGATATTATAATTTAATACTTTATTTCTAATTTAATAATTTTGTTGAGTCAGATTTCCTAACATTTAAGAATAATATATCATTGACAATCCTCTCCAAATTCAATTCAACAGCTGAGTTCCTGGAGAAAAATAGTCAGAATATATGTATGTACCATATCATTTAATTTTTAATATTTTTTTATTACTGTTGATTATTAAGGTTTTTATATAACATTTTTACAAATATAATTCTTTTTATATTTTTAATGTAAAATGATGAATGGGATTTCTGTATTAATGTTTACATAATGTGAAGGTAGGGGAACTTTGGTAGCACTTTTAATATGCTTTTAAATTTTAGTTTCTTACTTGACCACCACTGTAAGGTAAGGCTGTATGTCGAGGGCCCCGACATACTTCCACGTATTGCAGTGGGGGGAAAATTGTAATGATATTTTAACTCTAATTTCAATTTAATTAATTTTCAAGATTTTATCTTAATTTAGCCCGTAGTAACTTTATTCTAAAATATTCTCTTATTTCGTGATCCAATTCCACTGTCTACTTAATTCATTCAAGAGAAGCTTTGTTAAATTGCAGAATCAGCTAAAAGTCTAACTTTCCCACACTCCGCGTGAAGAGGCAAAATACCGCTGATGAGGCAAATTCTTTTTTAAAATCTCCCTGTGTTTCCCCTGCCTTCTCCGCGCGTGTAACGAAAATCCCTATCGAAATCTCATAATATATTAGCGCTATGAAGAAATGTTTTCCCTATCAAAATCATAGTTTATATAAGACCAGGGATAAAATGTCCAAGAGCTTTTTTCCTCATTCCTTTTCTGTGTCGTTCTGTGTGCTCATCGCTTGTATATATGCCTGCTTCTTAAAAATAAAATAAAACGACGTCACAAAATAGCAAGTCTCTTCACTGTCTTCAAACTGCATTCTGCTTCACATAAACTAATGCTTACATATGTATATATTTTTGCCAATGGTGTTTCCCCCCCCCTTCTAAAACGACAAGTTAACATAGTTAACGAAAATGGCGTTTTATGTGAAAAGGCAGCCTAACTATAGGCGAGCTCCTGTTATAATTTTATGTTATGATGTTAAGTTTTAATGGGTCTCTTTTGTTTAAAAAATATATGGAGCTACCCACCACCACCACCTCGCTTCTCTTCTTTCGAATATCAGATCGATCATACTGCGTATTACGAGAGTGAAAATATGAATTTTGGGTATTAATATTCAAAACTGGTTGTAAGATATTGACCTGTTATTATAATTCCAAAACAATTTATTATAATTCAACAAGTATTTTACAATAATTATTCTTTTCCCTCTTTGAGATCTTTTTGTTAAATCATGAAGTATGAGATGTTATAGCTATTATTTCCGTAAAACTTTTTTTTTTTTTTACTTTCTAAACACAGACTACTGAACTCTTCATATGAATGGATGTTATAGACGACGTGAAATGGACATTCTTGCTAATATTTTCTATCAACATTTTTTTTTATTATGTGTTTGTTTAAAATTCCTCATACATCCAACTAAATGCTCTATAATTTTAAATTAATATTAAACATGAGAAATTAATTTGTTTTATATATTAAAAGTACACATGCATCTTGTAATTTTTCAAAAAAAATTTTTAAGAGAAGGGCAGCATTTTTTTTATACGGTTTAATTTATATGAAACTGTTTGCCACAAAAATTTACAAACTTCATTCATATCTTTTTTTTTTTTGAAAATGTATACCTCTAAAACATTTTCTTTTTATGCAATAAAGAAAAAAAATTGATAAGGATCAATTTTTCCACTTTTTTTCTTTATTTTACAAGCTAAGCATTGAGCCAGCATGCAAGCGATTTTTTTATTATTATTATTGGTGAACTAAAAGTCAACGGAATTTTGATTTCATTGAAGATTTTTTCTTATTTTATGATGATGCAGAGATTTCATTTTGTATTTGTAATTTTTTTTCTTCTTCTGTTTGTAAAATTATTGTTCAGTTTTGATTGGCGTGTTGGTGTTAATAATATGGATAGGGGAGGCCCCACTGAAAGGAAACAAATCATTTCATTTTTAAGCACTCCGCCAATGTACATAAATTTTTGTACTGCATTTTTCTTGAGTAAATTTGACAAACAGTTCTGAGATATGGTTGGCAAAAAGTCCGTCTAGATGGACATGTATCTTTTAATCAAATAAGTGAAAATGATTTTTTTCTGAGAATTAAATTTGATTTTAGTTAAAAATAGAGAACAAATCTTCAGATAAAGTTAAGAACAGATTGTGGAATAATTAAAGGGAATAAAATAAAGCGACATCGTTCTGGAGATATTAGTAACATCCAAAAAATGTCAGGAAAATTTCTTTTAAAAAACTGGAAATGTCAAGGAAATTCAAACAGCAGAAATGTTAGTCACCCTGATCTATAATTTTTGTCTCCATACTTTTCATAATTGTTTAAACCTAATACACACGGTGATTCAAAACTTATCTTTCAAATTTCGTGGGGAGGTAAATAATATGCAAGGATACCGATTTCACAAAGGAAAGTATGTCCACAAACGTCATCTACATGAGCAATGAAGTGAACAAAAGGAAACAGTACAGTTAAGTGGTAATGAATGTGATTTTTATTCCAACATGGTAAAGTGCTATTTACCAGTAGGTGCTCAAAATTGCGACCATTTACACGAACGCGGGATTCACAGCGCTGTTGCGTCGACAACTGATTATTTTCAAAAACGCCTAGCATACCACGGACAATGCCTGCAGCGGTGACTATTCGTCCTTTTCATTGCTCCATGGGGGTCTCATACACATGATCTTTCATGGCCCGGCACAAAATGAAATCTATGGGAGATAAATCAGGTGGCTTAACGATCGATCCACCTCTGCCAATCCATTGAGCTCCAAATGTTCAGTTCAAGTAATCATGCTGAACAATTGTGCTATGGTCTGTAGTTCCGTCATGTTGATGCGACAGATCTCGGCGGATATGCCGCAGGCATTGTCCGTGATATACCAGGCATATTTGAAAATGTTCAGTTGTCGATGCAACAGCGCTGTGAATCCCGCGTTCGTGTAAATGGTCGCAATTTCGAGCACCTACTGGTAACGAATATACTTTACCTTCTTGGAATAAAAGTCACATTCGTTACCACTTAACTTTACTGTTTCCTTGTGTTCACTTCACTTGTCCATGCAGATGACGTTTGTGGACATACTTTCCTGTGTGAAACCTATTTCCTGAGATATTCCTTACCTCCCCACGAAATTTGAACGATAAGTTTTGAATCACCCTATATATATATATTGTTCAAGTTAAAAATTAGCTAATGGGTCGCTATTGAATTGTCGCAAATAGGTATTCTGATGATGATTAGGTGTGTGCCAAAAGTGGCGTTACATCAATGGCGCAAATAGGTATATGCATCCAAAAATTAAATGTGAAGATGAAAGATTTTTTTTTTTTTTTGTCTAAATTTGTATCATGTTTGATAAAATACTCTTGGATCATTAGCATTTTAAAACGAAATAGTTAGAGGCATGTTTTGGATAATCACTCAATAAAGTTGCCCCCGAATATGTCACTGCATAAAGATTGGAAATTAAAGCTTTTTTTTTTCATTTAAATAAAAACAATTATAGGAAAAGTGATAAGTTTTAAAGCGAATTATAAAATGGAATGATAAGTTTTAATCAGGTAAGAAGTAAGTTCATAAAAAATGTAAATACGGAAAAATATTTATTATTTGAGCAACATTTTTGAAAATTCCACTTAAATACATATTTACACAAAAGGAAATAACCTGGTAAGAATTTCAAATGAACATCTATATTATTACTTGAAAAAATAGGGCGCTTGAAAAATACCTATAAATACTTTTCTATCCGTCATAATTTGTGGACATAAAAATCATAGAGTTATTTTACGATTTCAAATGGTATCCTAATGAACGATTTGCGAATATACGGATCATCAAATTATTACGATTGAAACTTAGACTTTTAAACAGAATCTTTTTTAAAAAGTTTAATTTTTGAAAAAATAATGTGGGTATCTATTGGAAATTTTTGACACATATTTAATCCTATGTAACATACTAAAATGAAATCCTGCACAATTTTTTTTAAATGAAAAATATTTTTCCAAATTTCTATTTTTTGAGAAGTTAGTCCTTAACTAATTAAGCTACTACAATGTTCAATAGCTCATTTCATATACCTTTTTAATATCTGTGACTTTTTATTTTAAACGTGTCTGCTTAGATCCAGAACTATTTATTTAAACGTTAAAAAATAATAAATAATACAAACCATGCTTTAACTTCCACCTTTAATTCTGAAACATATCAGCATGCAAACTTAGATGTCTGTTTTAAATAGCCAATTCAATAACTTAAACCAATTAAGTTGCTTTATGTATTTATTTTTATATTTTTCATGACGGACTGGACTAGGACTAATTACTAATTTAGATGATTTTAACAGCTGCATTCCGATGTCTTAAGAATGCTTTTTATGAGTGGTATGTAAATTTTATGCATTAATGTGTTATTAGGTTTAGATTTCTTTTGATTACTTTACTTCATGAGGTAATATTATTGTTTCAGAAAAACGTTTAATGTTTTATAATTTGCTTAGGAGAGCTTTAATCTGTCTTAAATTTTAGTCATTTAATCTAAGCAGGGCATAGCAACAGGATATTTCTAAATTATGTTTACTAATTTTTCAAAGTAAGAAAGCATCAGTATTTTGTTAGTTGGTTAATTAATTTACTAACCAATGATAAAATATCTTGGAATATTCACTGGAAAATATACTTATCAATTAACTTTAGATAAATAAAAACAATTAGCAGTTTGTTTGTTTTTTCTGTATGAAACAAAGAATTTTCTAAGAATTCAAAACAAATGTTTCATTAAAATAAATGTTGAACTTGTATTTAATGGATCACATAAAATATTGATTACATTACAAAAAAAATGTTGTCACCTATTATGATTTGATTAATAATTTTTGTGCCTTTGTATTATAGAGGGGGGGGGGAATTAAAAAGCTATTTAAATTCAAAATAAACATATTTTTTCAAAGTATTGAAAATTAGATGTAAGAATAATTCAGATATTTGGAAATTTGTCTAAACTTGTTTCCTTATAATGAAAGTATTCGTGTATTGAAATGTAAAGGCAAACAATAGTTACTTTTGGATTTTCGAAATTACACATTATATATCATCAAATAGGTACCAAGTCCATTAACCTATGAATATAGAGTTAATTGGATCAGTCTTTTTTTGATGGTGTTTTAAGGTAAGCAAAATATATAGCTATTTTATCTGGTACAATATTAGAAGGAATTTGTTTCCTATTTATTTACTAATCATATACTTCCCCAACAAATACATTTGAAACTACAGTAGATGCTGCTTAATATGATCACTTCGAGACTTATGAATTCTAATAATGTTATACGACCGATAACAATAACTTGATTGGATACAATCACCCATAATGTGGTAAAAGCCAAGAATACGTCAGCTATTTTTAAATACATTAGCGTCATATTCAGGACTATTTGGGTTTCTGTAATCAATTATTGTTCTCTGTACTGTCAATTAGATTTGTAAATGACACTCGGTTAGTATTTGAGAAAAGATTTATTCCCTACATCCCAATCACTGCATGCTTAACTTGTTTCTTGTTTGTTTTCTTGACAAGCTGGAGATGGCTCACGATCCTTTCTGTTCGGGAATCGAGCACTGAACAGCAAAGTGCGACCAAAATATGTAACTTTTCAAAAAATGTAAATAAAATAATAACAGAAAATTCACTGGGAATTCCAATACAATTGAAAGAAAACTTTTATTAAATTTACTGGAATTTACTTACCTTTAGTGACTACCTGGTTGGATATTTGTTGTGTTTACTTTCGATTAAATCTCTTTGCGATGTTTAAAATTGATAATTCTAATAAAAAATATTATTATCAAATTGTGACAATCATCAAAGTCGTATTATTTTAAGCCTTACATTTGTTCTAACATTTTTGTTTATAAACTCTCCAAATGGGGACAAGTCTCTTGATATCCTACTGTTATTCAAAACGTAATTTAATCTATCTAACCCTGGGTAATCTATCTTCAAACTTTAGTAATATTGTAACATCACTCTCTAACTCTTCGAATAATTACAGAGATATTAAACACAATTCTTCTTTCGTAGCTTTCAAATCATGCGATTAATATTTGACGGAACAAGGAAAACAGTTGGAATTTCAGTTCAACAATCTATTCAAGCAATGACGCACTTTAATATCTACAGTGTCTCACAAAAGTGATGGGACACTTGTGCTTTACAAAAGGAAACTGTAATAAAATAAATTAAAAAACATGTACAAATTTTTTGTGGGTGTGTTTCATACTTAAATTTAGTAACAATTATTACATAACATACATTTTGTCAAAATATTAAAATATTAATTTAATAAAAATACAATTGTTCAGAACGGAGCAAAAAATAGCTCACATAAGTCATGGGACACCATTAGATATGCAACAAAGATCGTCTGAAATAAGCAATAAAAATATTTTTGGTGGTTTTATTTTTACTCAAAAGCAATTGGCAATCATTTATAAAATCGTCTGCAGTATTTCTCTCCAGTTTGTTTTGGAATTTTTGTGTTTTTTAGTTCTGTGCAGCCATGAATGCTAAACGAAAAGAAACTTCGCCTGAAATTCGAAAATTAGTTATTAATTTGCATATTGAACATGGAAAATCTATTAGAAAAACTGCTGAAACAGTTAACTTGAGTCATTCAACAGTTTTCAGTATCATTAAACGATATAAAAAGAATCCTATTATTCAGTATAAAAGAAAACCTGGCCGACCATCAAAGCTATCCAATGGAATAAAGCGAATTATCGTTCGAAATATTTAAAAAAATTTTAAGAAAGAGTGCTCCTAAAGTTGCTGCTGATTTACAAGCATTATATGGAATAATTGTTAATCCTGTGACTATTAGAAAGGTAATTCGATCTGCTGGATATCACGGCAGAGTAGCCAGGAAAGAATAGAAAACTCAGACTATCTTTCGCAAAATCCAACATAAATAAGAATTCTGATTACTGGAATAAAGTTATATTTGCTGATGAGAGTAAATTTAATATATTTGGTTCTGATGGTAGAATCTTGGTGTGGAGAAAACCCAGGGAAGAATTTCGCAAACAGAACTTGGCGCCAACAGTAAAACATGGTGTAGGAGGTGTTATGGTATGGGGGTGTATGTCGTCCGCTGGAGTTGGTAATCTTGTTTTTATTGACAGTATAATGGATCAGTACAAGTATATTGACATTTTAAAGCAAAATTTGAAATCTTCAGCACGAAAATTGAACCTTCATAACGATTTTAAATTTCACCAGGACAATGACCCCAAGCTCACTGCTTTGAAAGTTATACTCTGGCTGTTGTATAACTGTCCTGAAATAATAAAAACACCACCACAATCTCCAGACTTACATCCCATAGAGAATATTTGGCAAGAATTAGAATCAAGAATTCGCAAACACACCATTTCTTCAAAACAACAATTAAAATCGGTGCTTCAAGAAGAGTGAGGTAAAATCACGCTAGAAATCACAAAAAAATTAGTCGAATCCATCCCAAGAAGATTAAATCATGTTTTAAAAGTAAAAGGAAATCCAACAAAATATTAAAACCTTTTAAAAAGCAAAATTTTTGGATAAATATTTGATGGAAAAGTAAGTGTCCCATCACTTATATGAGCCATTTTTGGATCCATTCTAAACAATTATATTTTTATTAAATTAATATTTTGACAAAATGTATGTTATGTAATAATTGTCACTAACTTTAAATATGAAACTCACCCAAAAAATTTTTGTACATGTTTATTTATTTATTTTATTACAGTTTCCTTTTTTAAAGCACAAGTGTCCCATCACTTTCGTGAGACACTGTATTAATTTCATCTGTCTCGTTTTGTAGCGACCTCTATAGGCTTTTCAACTAAGTCTTTTCTATTGTTGCAACTATTTCACCATTTATTGTACTTCTTTCTTCTTCATTTGGTTTAAAATTTTGAAAACACAAATAAGAATTGAACCGCATCAATGATATTGTTCTGCAATTGTAAGTGGACTGAAACTTCCTTTTCATATATATATATTGATAAATTTACGTGGTGTCTTCAATTGAATACAGGTGATAATAGTCATTGTTGCTCTACGTCCTAACCTCAAGTTCAACAATATATTCGGTAATTAAAAATCAAACAAAAAGAAACTTAAAAATTGTCGAAATTTAGGAAAACATCACAGAGCAATTAAACAGGTGTAATTAAAATGACAGTTTTTTTAAACTTAAAATAGTTTTAAAAATCAGTTTTGTGCAGTTCAGGAATTACAGCAAAAAAAAAAAAAAAAAAATCAACATTTTACTTAATTTTTAATTAAAGTAATTTAAAAGTAAAGTAAAGTAACTACTTATTTTTAATTACCTCGAGGTGCACATTTTCACCTTCCAAAGTACAATTGTGCTAGATCTGGCAGCTCTCAGACTAACGGCCTGTCATTTAAAGAGTCAAAACACACGTAAACACACATTCATTTATTAATAGTAAAGATATAAAAGTACTTATTTCAGTTGTCCAAAAGACAATTAAGTTTTTTTTTTTAATAAATGATAAAAAAGAAAATTTTGCAATATTAACAAATTTGGATTATTTTTTTTTCCCCCTCATATACAAAGAGAAACTACTATAATCGTCAAAAAAAACTTCGATCACTCCCATGGCCTCAAACTGACAAACCGCCATGTTTCAGACATCCCTGCATCAAAAAAAAAAAAAAAAAATTTAAAATTATATGTCTATGAACACGATAGCATAAAAATGCTTAATATTGAAAGTTGATAAGTGATCTTTAAACTATATTTGTAGATCAAATTCTGGAAAAAATCAATTGAAAAAAGTCTTTCTGGCTGTCCGAATATAAATGTTGTTTCTTATGGCACTTGTTGCCATGGGCAAGCTCGCTGTTAATAAGACAGCGATTTCAGCCGATAGGGTGCTTCTCTTGTTTTTTCGGCGCCATCTAGGGCCAAGAGTGCGACTTTGCCACTACACACGTCACAACCTTTTTTACGGGGCGAACTTCATTAATGAATTTTATTCACTCAGCTACAGATCGTAATTTAGACCAGAATCAGAGAACGATCACCCCTGATCCAATAGCCCCAGTGGTATTACTCTCGACATGGAGGACATTATAACCATGACAGATTTATACGCGCACCATCCACCGCACACGCGGGGAGTCTTCGTCGGACCCAAGAGACACGAATCCAACGCCCTACCAACCAGGTTATCCCGGCCTCCGAATATAAATGAACACAATAACTATAAACCATAAAGAGAGCTGGATAAAATTTGGTACACAGATTTAACATCTGAAGTATCGATCCATATAAAACTCAGAACCAAATCGCTTCACGCATCAACCCGCAGTCGATCTATATTTACCTCCATATAAATGCGATCATTCAAAAATACAACGGCTTAATTGAATAAAATTTGATACGTGGCCTTTTTACTAAACTTGTAGCAATGCGTCAAAGTTGAAATCAAATTCGTCGTCAAGGTACTTATCCTTTGGTCTAGTATATATTTGTATGAACGTGAAAACGATAATTAAAACAAAAAAATTACTTCTGTAAATGAAATTTGCCATATATTTTTCAATTCCTACTATAAGCTCACACTCTCTCTATATACATCTTGTTCAAATTTTCAATCGTTAATAAAATACTTTTTATTCATCCACTCAAGTTCAAATATATTTTTTTAAACTTTTAGTGAATGACACTTGATGTTAATACATTTTTTTCTTCCAAATATTAATTAATTATTTAAATTTGTCCAGTAATTTCTATTTGGTCGCCAAGTTTGTTGCTAAGCTCTATTTTGCCACTTAATATTGTAATTCTCTCATATATATATATATATATACACTGGTGTGCAAAACTTAAGCAACAGGTATGTTTTTTGCCATAACTTCACGAGAAATCATCTGAGAGGCATGAAATTCAGAAATGAGATACAGCATTTTGATCTGAAAGAATGACGAAAGCATAGTTGCGCAGAAATGAATACAATGCATACAGTATGGAATCAAACAAAAAAGGCTTTATTGAACTCATAGTATCATTACACATGATTGTCTGCCCAAGAGGAAGAACAGCAAGCAGATGTTCCTTAGTATGGGATATGCCCTCCCCTTACTGCAATGGTTGCTTCGCACCGTCTCCCCATACTCAGTACCAGATTGTCCAACAGTTCTTAAGGTAAGAGTGCCCATTCCTCAATCAGCATCTGTTTAAGTTGTCGGGTGTTCCCAGGAAGATGTAATCGTGCCGCAAGACGTCTCCCCAAAGCATCCCACACATGTTATATCGGATTTAAATCAGGGGAGCACGCCGACCAATCCATTTGAGTGATATCTTCACTTTCCAGAAGCTCCTCAACAGCATGAGTCCTGTGTGGCCGTGCATTGTCATCCATAAAAACGAAGTCTGATCCAATGGCACCTCGGAACAGACGCACATGGGGAAGGATCACCTCCTGACAATAGCGATCTCCAGTTAC
>JAPMOR010043099.1:197903-217145 GCA_026543865.1 Argiope aurantia
CCATTTATTTTTGACTATCCCAATTTATTCCGAAGCATTTAAAAAAATTAATAAAAAGCAATTTAAATCAATAAGGCTCGTTTTCCCGAAGCTTTCTCGCATATTCTCTAATACATGTACTTGACTATTATTTATCGCACGCCATTGTCGAAAAATGGTCACAAAAGCATATGATGAATTGCAATCTTTTTCGGTTCTTTTTTTTTTTTTTCGATTAATTGCATATATAAGTGGCAGAAAATCGAACATGTATTTTGGACGACCACTTTTTTTCCGACCAATTAAAAACTAAAATTTGATATAGGCAATGTGGTCATAAGGAACATCATTCATTTATTTAAGTCTTTGTTGTTTTGGAATTATTGCATTTATATGCATGAGAAAGTACAGACAGGCGACTAACCCTTTAACGAATTTCGTTCAAAATTTTTGATATGTTAAATCTATGCACTAAGTTTTATATATTTAGCTCTTCGTTTTATAGTTACCATATTAACTTAAATTAGTACAGAAAGACTTCATCTGAATGGATTTCGCTAAAAATTTGACAGAAATCTACAAATTTGGAGTCATACGTCTAACTCGATGCTCTTTTTTAGTTATTCTATTCACAGACAGACATAATTCTAAAATTCTAAAAATGTTTTTTTTTTTTTTTTTTTTTTTTTTTGTATTCAAGGATGGATAAAATGTGCAAATTCGTCAAAATTTTCAGTAGGAATTTTTGGACGAGAGAGTAAAAAAGAAAACGACATCTAAAAAATATTTCTTTGAATATATTAAAAGGATATATGCAAATGAATATATAAAAAGAAACTTTTACAAGAAACAAATATAATAAAAATTATAAACTTACTTTTAGGAAGATTTTGGTGGCAATGAATTGCTGGCACTCTTCTTTTTGGTTTCAAGTTCAGTTGAATCAACACCTTTCACATTTGTAGCTTTAGTATACCTACAGATTTAAAAAATTATTTAACTTTTTGAATCAAATGCTTTGACCATTCAAAAATTTTATCGAGTCTCTTCATGCCGCTTTAAGCCTCAATTATATCAATCCTTTAACTCTTAGTAAAAATTTATTAACTAGCTTACACTTGGTTACCAGTTGGCTCGTTTCATTTCGGGATCATTAGTTGTTACAAATTTATATGAAATATTTTATAAAATATTAAAAGACATATTAAAATACATAAAAAAGGCGCACATAAAAAATATTGTTTTAGTGCTTGATTCTGAAATTAAACCTTAATCAAACTATTAAATAAAATATCAAAAATTTACTAAAAGCATACATACCTCTTATATCATCTCAACAAGGAAAAAAAAAAGCTGAAACTTTATATCTTGAACATCAACAATGGAAAAAAAAAAAGCTCGGATAAAATATTAATAGCAACTCTGAAAAAGATTCCAGTCTTTCACTACAGCAATGAAATATACGGTTTCAAAATATGTTTAAAATATTTTTAAATTAATTTTTTAAAAAAAAGAATATATGTACAAATATTTTAAAAAATGCAAAACTGAAATTGTTTGCAAAAATTGATATAACTGAAAAATAAATTTTTGAATTTCAAAACGTGGTAAAATTATTACAACGATAACGATTATTTAAAATTTTAAATAATTAAAATTTCTTTTAATTTTTAATTATTTAAAATTTTAAAAAAATTGATTTGAAGAGCAAAGTTTCACCTTCCAAATATATATGTGTCTCGATATATTTCGGTCTAAGGGTCTGGCCTGTAGAGCGACAAAACACACATTCTTCTTTAAGAGACTGTTAGAATCGTAATTAATAATAAGGGCTTTGAAATTTGATTTCAGTAAATATAATCAGCATCCGGGCTTTGAACTTTCAAATAGCTTTGAGATAGTAAATTCTGAAATGTGTAGATTCTTATTAAATCAACAAAATGGAAATGGCCTACAGGGCTTAATGCTAAAAGCTACATTTAGTGATATTGTGTGAATCATACAATAGGATATCAATATAATAATTTTAAAAAAAGATGGAAGATCTAAATAGAACAAACTCAGAGGAAACATAACATGTTAAGTTTCAAAACATTAAAAAAAAAATCCGAGTGAAATAAAAGCTTGTCTTTTTTTTTTTTAGATGGAGCATACAAAATACTTGTGTCCTGAAACTAAAGCTCAATTTTACTCTTGCTCAAGACCAAAGTTAATAATTAGTTTTAAATGATTTATACTTTGCAAAGTTTTGGAACGTTTTATTTGTGTGTGTGTGTGTGTGTGTGTGTGTGTAAATTTGATCCCAACAATTCTTACCCTTTCTGATTGTGCTAACTATTTGTTGAGTAGTATATATATATTGACATTGATATAATTTATATTTCTATTAATATAATTTGACATTGTTTGTCCCCAGTGGGACAGTCAATATCTGAATTAAAATTTGACAATTTCAGCTTCAAGTCATTTTTTGCTTTCAGTTTGTTTCTGTACTCATGCATTTGGAAAAAAAAGAAAAAAAAGCTGTTAAAGTTGCAGTTATTATAAAAATTGAAAAAGCAGGACCACGCATATAAGCGGTCTAGAAACGAATCAAATATCTCAATGCAAGTATGGTTTTTGCTAGGATAATGGTGCTGAAAATTTATCCAGGAATGCAGGATCATAACCTTAAAATTTCCTACCTTACGTTATGAAACTTTAAGTTTCATAACCTTAAAGTTGCTTCTAATTTACCCATAAGGCAACTTGGAGCAGGGTTCTACCAACTTGCAAAGCTCATTCCCAGGTGACTGACTAAACAGTCTGTACTACGAAATTAACACAGTAAAAATTGTTTTCACAAGTACCAATTACAAGATTCTTTTCAAAAAGTGTTCATTAAGTTTCTAATATTTTTCTATAATTTTTCAGGACTATATATTTGTAGAATAGAATACTTCCCAAATGCTTGTAAATTTTTTGCTATTTTAAAATATACAAAACTAAAGACCTAATATAACATGGACCTAATGCCATTAAACCTAATTTTAAAAATTATTCAGTTATCTTCACAATAGTCCTAGAATGGCAGTTCATTTGCTTGATTAACACCTCATTTAGATGTTACATAAGGTTATTTAAAGATAGATCATATAGTTTCAATGTCGATTACCTGCTTTCTTTACACAATACAACACTACATATATACAAAAACTATTCTAACAGAAATAGTGAATACAAACATATGGTTAATGATCAGTTATTAATCGAAAAATGTTTACATCACAAAAGAAAAAGAAATTTTTTTTTTTTTTTTAAATCCTAAATGCTTTGTTTTTTTCAATCAGATGCTTTGAGTTAAAGTTTCATTAGAAGAATGTCAAAGAATGTTTTATATATTTACTTGTATAAAAAGGTACAAAATAAGATATAAATTATATCTCATTGAGAAAGCTCTATGATTCCCAATTAATAAAAACCTAAAATGGGTTTTGAAGTTATCCATCGTCTTTTATTTATCTTTCCTCATATTAAGAATTCCTCAAGAATCAAAACTACTTACATGATTCATTTTTCGCAGAAAAATTCTCATCTCAATCACAGATGTTTCTAACATCCAAAGCTCAATTTTTAATGCAATATACTGCAGCCTGTTTATCTGCTTTAAAACTGAGCCATCCTAAGTTAAAATATAGTTTAGTTAGTAATAATTATTCTCAAGATATTAAATATAAATTAAGCTGGTTCGCCTAAGAAAATAATTTTCTAACCAAAAACTATGACATATATGAATTTCCGTCAAGTGAATTAAATTATCACAGAAGAAAAGTTATATTAACAGTTAACATAATATAGAAAGAGAAAATAAGTGGAACGATTTGTACAGTAAACAGAATCGCTATCAACACAATTGGTTCCAAATCGAAATTATTCCACATGAATTATTACATATTTCTTATATAATTTATTATTTTTAAAATATAAAAGAATAATACAAATGAATAGTTATAACAAAGCAAAAATTTGTATTATATAAATACAAATTTTTATATGTTGCCATGTTGCTATTTTAAAAATAAAAGGCCTCTATTTTAACTTACAAATCAGAAAACTGTTCACGCTTTTTAAAACATAATCAGTGATTAATCTTAACCTATGCATCTTAAAATCAATATACTGGAAATTTCTTTACCTGAGATAATATGCTGCAAGAACTATTATCATTAATCCTAGATATCTGCAGAACCAGCAAAATTCTGGTGATTTTCTTATTTCTTTTCCTACTTTTCTACAATTTATATCACTTTAGACAAATTTTTTTAACTATATACAAACTATTCATCTTCATAGATATAAGATTTTAAAAATATTCTTTTGATAAAAAAAAATAATTAAAAAAATCTTGAATAAAAAATTGTAATACTTAAACAATTTAAACTCTTTTAAAATGTCTTTTAATAACACACACACACACACATATATATATAATAGCTTTTGGTTTTCACGACCAAGTCTTTTAGGTTGTGAAATGTTTAATCTGGAATGATTTTTTAAAAATTTCCCTTTGTCATTTGATATGGCTGAAAAAAATGATTTAACTTGAATCAATCTGCAACAAATTACTGCAAGAATATGTGCAAATTGAAAAGTGTGCTACATACAACACAAAATAAAAATGGCTAGGAAAATTTTGCTTTGAAGTTAATGTCTAAAAAAAGTGAAATTTTTAATTTTAAATTTAACTTTGACAAAAGCACATGATCGAATGTTCGATGAATGAGTTTGAAATCAATAATATTAAAAATATTGTTACAGATTCTATATTAAAATTTGAAAATGTATCGAAAAAAAACTAGCAGAAATGAAATTGATATCATTAAAAAGGCATTTTTTGTGTTTTTTAAGATAACATAAAAACTATTTTTAAGAAATTATAGTTTTAGAAGATATGATCATCCATTTTCATAGCTAAGCCATAAATATTACCCACTTGGCAATCGTTAATACTATTTTAATGCTCGATTAAACTTTCTATTTGACATCCATTACTTCTTTTTTTTTTTTCCTCTGATTAAATAGAATTTTGAGGGCCATATCTAGAGAACTTATCTATCAGCAAAAACCTAACTAAAGCAAATCTAATTATATTATGCTGCACCATTAGTCAGTGAAGTGTTAAATTAAATGGCTTAACAGTGCAGCAGAAAAATTTTAATGAAGCATTCTGAAATATTCATATAGTGATTTGTTTATATTTGACTGTTACCATTCAACAATAAGAAATATGAGCCACACAATTATGTTTTATATACATATAGATATATTAAGAATATAACATATATATTATATAATTTAATTTTAAACTGATTCATGGAATCAATTATGTGAATCAAATATAGATTATTCAAAAATGTAAATTAGCTTTTAAAAATTCTTAGTTTTTTTTATTTCGCTTTATTCAAAAAAATTATTTGATATTATTCTCAAAAAAGAAAGGGAAATATCTTGCAATCTGAACCAATTATTTTCATTCAAGCATCAAATTATTTTGACCAATAGTTTTAGGGTTAAAAAATAATTAGCTTCTAAAATAAAGAAGTCCAAATACTTGGTATTTAAATCAAATATCTGAAATTTTAAGAATCGGTAAATTTTACGAGAATATATATAAAAATTATTGATTTTTTGAAATGAGTAAAAAAAAAATGTAAATCTATGTAATTTACAATGATAATATATCTACCATCTTCCTGTATTTAAATTAAACTGTATTTTAAAACTGAAGATAAAATTATCATAACTATTATTATTATCATTATTATTATTTTAAAATATTTGCCATCTTAAATTTTGCCTTTTATTAATTATTCAAAATTGTGGAGTTTTCACAGTTCATGATTCATTAGTTTAATATTTCTTCAAAGAATGAAAAAATCTGGGATTAGAAATCTCTGAAGAAAAAAGTGTATACTAAATTTTATTATTTGATTACTTTAACATTGGCGGTGTAGCTGGCCACCCACCCCGCATTAATGTCCCCCAAATTTGTATAACTTGCTTGACTTTTCACTCCTCAACATATCTAAACAAATAAAATGTTTTTTAAAGTAAAATACTTTATTAAATTACGTTTTTATAAAATGATATTATCTAAGTGTGCTGAAAGATAATATCTCCAAACCGCAGAAGTATTCTCTTAGAAATTTTTTTGCACACTCTCTAATAAAAAGTATTTGCATATTATTAACTACATATTATAGGCAAACAATAATTATGAAAGAGCCTAACTTCGGCGATTCTTTTGGTGATTAACATAGAACTACGTTTCTATTTAACACGTTACACGAACTACAGAGCAAGTTTCTATTTTAATTGACAGAGGGAACATAATGGCATCATTCAAGGATATTGAAAATTGCATAGGTTCGACTCTAGCTTATACACTGAATAGTCAAAATTATCCCTTACCGTTTTTGAACTACAAAAATAATACCGAAAAACAAAAATTAAATTTCAGTTATCTGGATAATTTTCCCTATAACTGCAATTTTACTCTTTCGGAATTCCAATCGTGCCTTACCGGTGTCCGTGATTCATCTCCTGGTCTAGACAATATTAGTTATTCTATGACCCAACATTTAACAACGGATTCACAAGAAAATTTGTTACATCTATACAATCGTATTTGGCAAGAACGTCGTTTTCCCATTATGTGGCAACAGGCTGTAATAACTCCATTACTGAAACCAGGGCAAAGATCAAAAGAATCCTTTTAGCTATCGTCCAATTGCTTTAACCTGTTCGTCTCTGCAAATTGCTTGAAAGAATAATAAACCGCAGACTGATTTATTATTTGGAGGTACATAAATTCCTTCAGCATCCCAAAATGGATGTAGACGAGGTCAGAGTAAAACCGATAATTTACTTACCCTTGAAACAGATATTCGCCTTGCATTTTTACAAAAAAAAAACATATGGTGGCTATCTTTTTTGACATTGAGAAGGCTTAAGATCGGACTTGGAGATACGGAATTTTAAAATACTTACATGATCTTGGACTACGCGGAAATCTTCCTATTTTTATCAAAAAATTCCGGGTCTAGGTAGAAATTGAACCATCAGATTTTTTTATACAAGAGGAAGATGTCCCTGAAGGCAGCGTTTTAAGTGTGACTTTTTATTTTAAAAATTAATAACATTTTAAAACAACTTCCACTTTCTGTAAAAGGTTTTTTCTGTCTGTACAGAGATGCATTTGAACTTCATTCAGTGAAAAACACAGTAGTCCAACATTAATAGCTTTAATTTTTTCACATCAAAAACAGCTGGTTTCCATTTTTGCCGAAAACGCAATCTCCGACCCAATCCCGAACTAAATCTCAATCGCATGAAAATATCATTTGTGGACGAAATTCGATTTTTCGGTATTATATTCGACACGAAACTCAATTTTCTATCTCATTTGAAAACACTGTAGAAAAAGTGTGAAAAATCACTAAATATCTAAAAAGTTCTATCAACTACAAACTGGAGATCAGACAGGTTTGATGCTTAAAATATATAAAGTACTCTCTAAACTAGATTACGGTTGGGAAATGTATGGATCTGCATGAAAAAATGTGCTATTAAAGCTGGATACAATTCATCACACAGCTCTTCGACTCTGTTCAGGAGCTTTAGAACATCACCTGTTAAGAGCCTGTATGTTGAATGCTATGAGCCTGCTCTTGAATGAAGAAGGAACATGCTATCTCTCAATTATTATTATAAAATTGAATCATATGTGAATCATCCATTCCATAATTCCCCCATTTTTAGTTCGACTGCAAGATGCCAGGAAATCATTTATACTCGTATTTGTTACGAGAATTCATACTATCCTCGCAGTCTTAAATTTACGGCATACATATGTAACCCAACAGCCGTTAAATAAAATTCTTCCCTAATGTGCAATATTTGAATCCTTTTAAAACTTTTACCAAATCTGACACAGCAAATATTATTTATCAACAAAAATTTCTTGACCACAGGCATTATTATCAAGATTTTACACCAATATAAATAGATGGATCAAAATTTGCAGGACATCCATCTTTCGCTGTTATTTTCCGTGGAAAAGTTTTTTTCTTACGGGCTGCATTCTTTTTGTTCAGTTTTTACAACGGAGGTGATTGCTATTTTATATGCATTAGAGGAAATTTCTCATGACTTTCAAAAAATTTTTTTTATCTACACTGACTCCTTAACTGTTTTAATGTCACTAAAATCATTTAATCCCAATCTTCATAATCATCCTTTGATTTTAGGAGTTTTAGATATTTTTAATAACTTGAATTCTCATGGCTTTAATGTTTTACTCTGTTGGGTACCATCGCATGTGGGTATTTAAGCAATGAGAAAGCGGACAAGGCCGCCAAATCGGCAATTGCTCCCATAACTATAATTTTACCAGCAAGCGATTTAAAAAAACACGCTAAAATAGTTAGTGATAGCTAAAATAGTTTTGAGATAGTGAACAAACTCCACAATATCAAACCACTTTTACAGTCTTAAAAAATAGAGACGCATATACCCTTTTAACTTGCTTATGCAATGATCTTATTAGATTCCCTCATCTTCATCTTTTACTTGGAGAACAACCAACAATGTGTTCATGATGTAACTGTCAAATGTCTATTCATCATGTTTTGTCTGAATGCCCATTTTTGAATGTTCAGCACTTGTGGGTTTTTTCAAACATCATCAATTTCTTTATCAACTCATATTAATCTTTTTCGATTTTTTTAAACTCCATAAAGCTTCATTCTCTCATTTAAAATATGTTTATTTTCTTAAAAAATATCATTTATAACCGCTCTTAGTAAAATTTTATACTCTCATATTGCTATGATTTTAATTCGCTTGTTGGCACAGCACAGTCAATTTCTTAGCTTTTGTGCAAAAAAAAAAATAGAACTACAATTATAATCTCAAGATCACATACCGAATTTCCCTAATATTAATTATTGTAGTTATGAGTTACTGTGTTAACATATGAGACACAGATGTTCAACCCTTTGATTCAAAATTTGATAAGAAAATGCAGTTTAGACTCTAAATTTACATACCAAATTTTACCCCACTAGCTCTTTATGTATTGTAGTTATTGAATTCACTTGTACACAAATTGCCTGACAGACAAATTTTTTCTAAATGAATTTCATCCCGAATGATAGAATACCAATTTGATCTAAGTCTATACACCAGATTTTATCTGTCTTATCTCAAAACGAATTTGAGCTGTCATGTTCACAGACAAACATAATGACAAAAATATGTTTATCAGACTCAGATAGGTCTAAAACCTGGGAGATTTATCAAAATCCTGAATTTGAATTTTTTGATTATTTTACAATGTATTATCTATACTTCAGATAGTAAAAGAAAGAAAGATTTTTTTTTAAAAATTACACAGAGAAAGGGGGAAAAAACACAGAACCAATGTGTTACACTTTTCTTTGAATTTCCCCAACACATTCAGCAATTTTTCATAAATTCATGCAGAATGTAACAAATCCCATTAGCCTGCTTGACCTTTCAATTCTCAAGCAACCTTAAGCAAATAAAATGTTTTCTAAAAGTAAAATATTTTATTAAATTATTTTTTTATAAAATAATGTTAACTGAGTGTGCATAGAACATATATACAAAGAAAAGAAAGGGAATTTGATATTAAGTGACAAAAAAAATCATGGCATCAATGCATTAAACTTTTCTTTAACTTTTTTCAATACTTTCTTCATTTTTTCATATGTTCCTGTAGAATTTGGCAAATTTTCAAAGCAAATGTGTGAAGTGACATTTTGAGCAAATTTATCATAGTCTGGTAATTTCTGATAAGAACTGTGTCTCGAAAGTGATGGTGCTCCTAATGTCATCTGTTTCGATTTACTACAGACACTTTCACTCCTTTGAACAGTACCAGATGACTGACTGATTTCCACAGCAGTAGCACAGGAACTACTATCACTGAAATTAGATAAATCATTGCTACTGTCATGACACGGAAAAGAACATCTAGAGTCGGAACTAGGATTTAATTCTTCTGGATCTGAAGCAATAGCTTGGCTATCATCTTGGACACTTGGACTAGAACATTCTGACACAATGCCCAATTCCATAACCAAACGTTTTTTCATCTCCTCTAATTCTTTTAACGATGGTGAAGAACTATGAACATCAGCTGAATCTAAATGTTCCATTTTGAATCTTTCAACTACGGGTGCTAGTGCTTCCATAATTGAATCTGACATAGGAGTATTACAGCCAGAATCTGAATCGTGAGAGGCTACAGTTCTATTGGTTTCTTCAAAAGGTGGTTCTGGGGCATCCCCAGGAGGAGATTCAGGAGTTTTCTCCTCAGAAGGAGGTTCAGGAGTTTCCTCCTCAGGAGGAGGTTCAGGAGTTTCCTCCTCAAGAGGTGGTTCGGGAGCATCCTCAGGAGGTGGAGGAGGTGGAGCATCTTGTGGTAATGGAGGAGTGAATTGCAAGAATGTTTCGCCTGGAAATATATTTTTTTAAATTACCTGCCATATTTTTAATAAAAGTTTAAAAAAAATTACACAATGATGCCTAATTTACTATTTCCAATCAACATCCTTTTAATTCCTAATTTTAATATTCTACATAATATTTTATGTAATTTTCTATTCAATATTTCTCTGGTATTATTACTCAAAAATTTTTCCTATCAGACAGTTTCCAGAGAAAAATAGTTTAAGAATTACAGATATTTGCCATAGACATAAAATTCATCATAATGTTTCAAACATAGCAGCTTTCCTTACCCTTAACAACAAGATAAAGCTTATCATCAACATTCCTTAAATGATAATGCTTAATACAGAGGAATAATATTTCTTCATATAAAATCTCATGGATGCAAAAGAAAAAATTATCCATGAACAGAATTTTAAAAAGTATAATGGTAAGCATAAGTAATAATAATAATAATAAAAACATATTTAGAATAATTTTTAAAAAATAAAGTGGAAACCCCATATATTGAAAATTTCTATATCCCACATCTTTTAGGAATTGTATATTTTTAATTAAAAAAACAGCTTCTGCATATCAAATAAAATTTTCCTATATTGCATAAATATTTTCACTTAATAAAATATGCATTGTAATCAAAAATCAAGAACTGATTGCATTCATAATATAAAATAATAAGAAACAAAATTGTTTCACTGATTTTTATTAAAAAAGAAATTTTGAAAAGAACAGAAATTGTTTACAAAAGGAAAATATATAACTTAACATTGAATCATATATAGTTTTTAACTTTTGTTCCACATCTCCCTTCCCTCCTTTAGAGAAGAGTTTAACTTTAAATTTAGTTTGGCTTTACATTTTTTTTTTTTTTTACATGAACATGGCCTCTTAAACAAAAATCCTTAAGTGTGAAAGAAAAGTTTAAATTAAGAAAAGACATAATAAACAAGATAAAAATTTATGAAGCAATGTAAAAAATGAAGCATCAACATGAACTGCTAATACATCACAGAGACAATATAATTTAGCTTTGCAAAATTATGATGATATTATTAAAATCTTCAAAAACATTAAAGGTGATTAGAAATATAATTTTAAAGTATTGTAAAAAATTTTGCAATTTACATGCATTTTTGTACTTTTTCAAAATTAATTTCTTTGATAATTCTTTTGTCTCCTTTAGCCTTAAAAAAATATCTATGCATAAAGTTTTTAATAAGAGGAGGATCAAAAATTTACAATATGCATTTCTGTATATTGAAATTTTTATATATCACTTCAAGGAATCTTCAAGTTTGAAGCATAGATTCATAACTGTATTGTCTCAATCAAAACATTTTTATTACCTAAATCTTCATCCAAATCCATGTCTTCATCAAATCGTTGAATCTTATTAGAACCTTCGATTTTCAATTGTAATTTTCTCTTACGATTAGGTCGTATATCCTGAAAAAGTAATTCATACATTTAAATTGGATTAAATAAGGATTAAATAAAGAACTGAAATAAAAAAATTAACTTTGTAATACATAATCATTAATATATTTTTAAAAAGTCATGTTATATAACAAAATTAAGCACAATCACTATATTTATTGATTTCTACTAGTTACAATTCTAATTAAATTTTTTTCTATAGCAAATCTTTATTGCCAATTTTGAAAAGTTACTAGATATTAATATGTAAACCTTGATAGCTATACCTTGCATTAAAAAAAAGATTGCATCATTAAAATTATAAATGAAAATATAATATTTGTTTTTAAACATATCACTTCTCAGTCATATTTTAAGCATCAGTTATAGATAAAACATTTCATGCAAAAATCAAATTTATAAACCTACATACAAAGCAAACTTTCTCTGCTGACACACAATTATGATGTTACAATACATGGTATCTCTTGTCAAACTAATGAAAATTATCTGATCATATATCTTAAATAATGAGTCTGAATAAAAAGTAGAAATTAAGGTCATGAAAATCTTCTTTCAAAATTTTTTACTGCTTTATTATACAAATAATTAAGAAAATTGCCTAAGATTCTAGGAACATTCTGTAAATAACTATATTTAAATGAATTTTAACTCGGTTATAAATAGATAACATCATTTCATTACTTTTAATTTTTACCTTTGGGGGTTTAAGCAAAATGTCTGTAATAGAAACTTTTCTCCTACCTTTGAAAGCAGGTCAAATGTATAACATTTCTGAAATTCTGCTTAATATAAAATAGGGAATTATGCAAAAATCATTATCCTAGTTAAATGAATTTTAAAGTAATATCTATAAAAATCAGTATTTGAGCTGTACCTAAACTTCATTTAATGACTGAATGACTCATTTAATGGACTGAACTGAAATATTTCAAAGAATAATATTAATTAAAACAATATTACAACAGAGCATAATGAATATTATGTGAAATTAAATCTTGAATAAAGTTCATTATCAAAATAAATAAATTTCAATACTTCCAGTAATTTTAAAAATGCAACTTAAATTAAATATTTTTAACTCACCAACTTTGGCATATTCTGTTCAACATATGATCGCAGATGATGTTCTTGCATTGGTGGAAAACCTAATTCATAGCATTCCTGAAGATGTTGGACAATAGTTACAGATATTATTATTTTTTTTTTGACAAAAATTAACCTAATAGTAAGTTATATAACTATCTAGAACAAAAACAGCTATAATTATTTTTCAGCATACCTCATTTATAGCATAAATATACTTCATTTCCTTTTCACATTAAAACTAAATGTGACATTATCCAACATATATATACATTTTTTTTCCTTCTAATTACTTTTAAAAAAAAAGCTAAAATGAAATAATTTGTTTTTTTCTAAAAGGAATTTTGATTTTAAAAATATAAAAATGACTAAAAAGATTTTAATTAGAACTATTAAGTATCCAAAAAAAGGTTTATGCCGGACAGAGAAAAGAAATTTAAATGGAAAGTTTCAGTAACGCTGCCAAGATGTTGTAAAATCCTGATATATCTATCAACTATAGCAAATGCAGAATTATTAGGAGTATCAATATCAGTTCTGTAGTAAATATAATCCAGCAGTATGCAAACACAATAGTGTCAATGGATATTTTACAGCCACATCTGTTTTATGAATTGAAATTGCAGATATAACACAGTTTTGAAACAAAACAAAAAAGGAACAAAAAATAATATAAAAGAATAATGAATTGTACCAAACATTAACATTGAGAATAAAAATAAGTATGATTAACTGAACAATATAATAAATAAAATGAGAAAAAATGTGCATAAAATATTAAAAATGGAGCAGAATTATTACATAAAAGAAAATTAATCAATCTTAAGAATGATGAAATTCATTTCTAAAATTGCTAAAATCAGCAGTTTTGCAGAAAAGTATAATGTTTGAAATTGGGTCAAAATTGCTAAAAAAAAGTATGCATCACATTTGAATAGACATCAATGAGTGTATGCATAACACAAAAGCAGTTCAATTGATTTATGTCAGGAATCGAGAACCTCTAATACAAGCCGCAAGCTATATGTACACCCATTATCGATGAAGCCATATTCAAAGAGGACACTGAATGTCATCCAAATCAAAAGTACCACAAGCTTACATGAAGTCTTATAATAGCAGTAAAAAAAAAAAAAAAAAAAACCTGCTTAACTGTATTTTTATAATCATAGAAAGATATGGTAAAATGTCTCAAGCATTGATTAAGGAGAAAAAAAGCAGTAGCCCTCCAGCAACTCATCTGTTCATTATTGCCTCAGAATAGGAAAGTTTTGCTCTTTGACCAGATATTGAGAAAAGTAAGAGTGATTACAATATCCCCAAAGAAAACATCATTGATTATTACCAGGAACAGTGCCATTTCCCACTAAATATTTATTTTATCAACAGAAGGCATTGTTCATTATTTGGTAGATCAGTACAAATCTCATGCATCTTAAATTTCTATAGAATAGCAAAACTACCACAGCATAGAAGTTATCACCATAGCAAAAAATTGCAGCTACAGTAAATCAGAAGCAGTAAGCACTATTTCATATAAAAGGGGTTATTCTTTCTCAAGACAACATCAAGCTTCATAAGATAAAAGTGATCAAGAAGGTAATCAACACCTTTGGTTCTGAAATATTAACTCATCCACTTTACTATCTATATGTCTGTCATGACTACTATCAAAATATCTATAATGATTATGCAGTGTTAATTATTTACTTTACTGTCTAGATAGCATATCATAATGCTTATTGCCATGATCATAATTTATATGAACAATAGTTTCGCTATTGATTATCTCATACACGAAATAATCCATTTTTTTTAAGGTCTAAAGACAAGAACTTTAGCAAATGTAGCATGTATAAGCTATAACTTGTTGAGATTTTGAAGTTCAAGCTGCAGAATATATATTGTTAAATAAAATGCATTTACATGATTTTTCTCATTAAGAACAACGGAACAAACTTTTTTTGGTTACCTGGTAATTAGATGCATAGTAATTAAAAATGAAATATAAATTGCTTCATTAAATTATTTTAATTAATCTTTCATAGTTTCTTCAAATTTACACAGTCATAATACAAGTACAGTTAGCTAAGTTTATCTCATTAAAAATAAAATAAAGAAGAATAAAAATAAACATTTACACTAATATCAATACTAATACTAATTTCAGTAAAGATTATACTGAGAGAATTCTTTTAAATAACTCTTATTAATGCAATTAATAACTCTTATTAATGCAATTTTTTCTTATTAATGCAATTAAAGTTAAAATACTGCATTTAAAGTATCACAGCTTTCTCTCAATTTTAAAATATCTATCTGATAAAATTTTAAAAGCTTACTCTTAAAAAGATTCTCTTTTATTATGGACAAAATTTTGGAAGCTGATAAATTGACGTAAAACATATTTTCAAAAATAAAGTTTAAATTTAACAATTAATTTTTAATAATCTTATACCTAAACAAGTAAATGCAAGGCTTCAAAAAGGAAGTTTTAAAATTTAGTTATCGAACTCTGCTTTAAATAATTTAAATTATTTGATTTCCTTTCCATTTCATAATAATTATGGATAACAGTATATACTATATAAATTATTAAAGTGTACACTTACATCAACATAATCTGATGGAAGAGGAACATTAAATCCAGGGAAATCTATAAATTTAGCTGGATCATAACGGACTGAAACATGGCAAGGAGAGAATATTATTTTCTTACATTTTATTATTAGAAGTTATACTCATTTTTCAATCAGTGAAGTACTCAGTGAAAGGACAAAAAAAATTATTAAATTATGAAAGATTTATTAATAGAAATCATTATTTGGAAATCTATACACTTCACTAATTATGAATATATACATGTTTATGATGTATTTTAATATTCATGATCATATAATGTGTTGATATAAAATTGCCGATGATGAGAGTTTAATATCTATGGCAATGTTTTGAAAATTATTTTTAATTTTTCTGGGTCCAAAAAAAAAAAACACATTTCTGGGAATAACATCTATCTATAAACATAATAACTTAAAAATGCTTCGAGTTAAATTAATGAAATTTAGTATGTGGTCTTCCTATCAAATTTGCAGATTTCTAATTAATACTATGAAGCATAAAATATTCATATACAAAAACTCTGAAAATAAAAATGTAAGCATTTATGGAGTTCACAACCTTAAATAAAATCCACAATTTTATGTGGGGAGAAAGGAAACACTTTTATTAGAGTCTGGATTTTACAGTTTTAAATTATATTTTTTTCTCCCCTGCATGGAATTAATATCAAAACAAACCTTATAAAAATGCCAACCAATTCATATTTTTAAAAGCAAATTATATTAACATAAACAAATCCAGAATAAAAGCATTCAAATGAAATTAGACAGTTGTATTTTGAAATGAAACAATTTAAACACTTTACATACTTTCAGACCTATTCATAGTTAAGTCAGCATTTTCATCATTCTCATTTCTGAGCACTAAAAAGGTAAATAGAAAATAATAATAATAATTTTTTAAAATGTTTATAAGTTTACACAATAAATACAATTTACTTAAATACATCCATCTATTCTTTTCAAGAAAATGCATGTGAAAAAGTGCAAAATACAATTAGAAATCTAATTTAGCGCAAGCTATTTAATTAACAAATAAAAAATTATTAAAAAATAAAAATGTTTTGATTTTCCAAATAGTAAATCTGGAAAAATTTATATTTAATTGGTAATTACAGCATTAGGTATATGAAGGAAAATACTTTAGAAGAGTTCAGACAATGTACTATTAAAATATATGCAACAAATATCAGAGCTAAATAATCTAAAATAATAAGTGATATATTAATAATTAAAATAAAGAATTAACTATTTCTTTAAACTTGAACATCCAAATAAGAATGTTTCCTTATAACTATTAGGACAATTACTATACAACTGTTTTCCACCTGGTTTAACCATTTTTTAATTCCAAACAAAATTAGAATAAAAATATTATTGTAAAACAAAATTTCAAATGAAATAAATTAAATTCACAAAAATATTGTTATGAATTTACAATGTTGTTTCCCAGCTCAGTTAATTTCATTGCAAGGAAAATAGTTTTACAGATAACTCTAAAGGATGCTGAACAGATGCCGGATTAATGACCTTTGGCTTGGTGACAAATTTGGTAAATTTGACAACAATATAGAAGGTTCTAGAATTTCCAATTGAGACAATAGGTCCCTTAAAATGCAATTTATGGTGATCTTCATAAAACTTTTTCTGCCCTGACATGGAAACTATTAAAGGCCAAGAGACAAGGCTGAAATCAATTGAGTTGAGCCCAAGTTAATAGTTCAGACAAGTATAGAAGCAGCACTAAATCAGGTGCTCAACAGCCAGTCAAAATCCAGGACAAAGTTAGTAGTGAGTTGGTAGTCCAGTACAGCTCTAGTGAATGGACACAGCAGAATAGCTGACATCTGAAAGAAATAGCTGTACAGAGTTTCTTCCTCTCTGTGCACTTTTTGTTGTTATGGTTGTTTAATACTGATTTGCTACTTAAGCTACTGTTTCTAGAAGTGCAACAAGAAACAAGAAAAAATTTATATATTAAGGGTGAGAGATATATTACCTCTCACACTCTTTAATTGTAAGTCGCACAAAATTAAGGACTTGGGTGGAATAAAACACAAAAACATTTTCGTTATCATGTACAAATCATTTAATGGTTATTTAACAAAAAATATTACAAAGCAAGATTCTTTTTTTTTATTTATTTATTTATTCATTTTTACAAATTCAAATATTTGGGCATCAATTTCTGCAACTTCCACATATTTTTTTGCTATAAGTTTCATGAAGCTAATAGACCTAATCCATAACAAATAAGGTACAACATTTCTGAATGGCCTAACATACATTTTTTTTTTATTTCACTTTCAGTGAACATATGTGAAATTATATTTCCAATATATCATTGAATGAATTAAAGGACAAATGTGAGGCAACGAGTTTTAATATCCATAGAAATTCAGCCTTAAATTATTGTTTTTCAAAACTGATTTATTTTCGGGTACATGTCATTGCTTTTAGATACTATGTCCAACATCAATGATGACACTTTTAAACTGGCACCCAATCTTGGTATCTTTTGCTCTTTTGGCATGAGTAGCAAGTGCCTGTTTTACCATATTACTTAAAATTATTATCTTTTTACAAAGCAAGCAGTACGAAACATATGGATTTTGCGGAACTACTCGAATTTATTCAGCAAAATCAGGACAATCAGGACTGATTTTTCTTTATTCTTCCAATTCGTATTAAATATGAATTTTGAGCAGCTCATAGTTAAAAATAATTATAATCTACTTTGAATAAGCTCATAGTTTCTCAGATAATAAACAAACCATTCAATAAACTCAAGTATGCAGTATTTAACATCACAGCACAACTTCCCCAGTTTGAATGTTGCTAATCTTGCCAAAGAAATGTATTCCATTCTTTCGTGCAGTTGAGTTGCAAAAATCTTGTGTGTGCTCATAAGCTGAAATTCGGGAATCTTATTGAAAAAGCAAATTGAAACTAGTATGATCTATACAGAAAAAAAAGGGGAGAAATAGAAAGGCTGAGTTTCCAAATTACACAATCGCAAATAGTATTGTTGCGTTTTTGAAATCAATGACTATGATCTTTTATTCTTGGAACATTTTAGCGATCGGCATTTTTTGGATGGAAAAAACATAATCAAGAAATTTAAAATTCCCTGTATTTTCTCTATTTTTTTTAGACGATTTTAAAATTTCCTGTGTTTTACCACTTTTTTCCTATTATCCCGGTGGCATGGCAACCCAGTATATGTAAACTGAGATGAGAGCCTATAGTCCATCTCAACCCAAACTCTCCAATAGGAGGTATGCCCCACCATCACAGTAGAGATACCTCAATTTCTTGCCATTTACATGCCTCTTAGGAAAGCAAGAGCCGCTTATTTATCAAGTTTCTTATCTGTATTTATGATGCCCATGAAGTGGAAAAAGCCAATGCGATAAATGCAAACTGCAGCAAAGCAAATTGATAAAACAAAATATAAAATGTAATGAAATATACATACCAGAGTCACTGGAATCATACACAGCAATGCCAGAAGTTTCAACCATTGCTTCTTGTAACCAACCAGGTGGATAATTTATAAGCCTCATGCGATATATGTATAGAGGAATTTGGTCTGTCTTTA
>JAPMOR010043099.1:219065-240204 GCA_026543865.1 Argiope aurantia
TAGCAAGTGATGTGTAAAGAATAAAAACAAAGAAATATATAAAATTAGAAAAAAGTCTAGTTTCAAAGGGATCAATCTGAACATCAATGCAATCACTGAAAATCATTGTTGTGTTTATCACTCATTTTTAGCATTTTGAAATGATAAAATCGGTAAAAACTTTACGAGATTTGATGAATAATTTTAATATGAAAGATTGAAGTTATTTTGATATGGAGATTGTGTTTTTATAATGGATAAACAAATAAATAAATATAAATCATTATAAATTTCATTGAAGACTCATTTAAGAAAAAAATGCACATTTTAAAAACAATATCTATTGAATACAATGGTTTTAAAATTTGCTCCCTCATTATTAGGTGATGCCTCATTCAAATCTTTAACTAAAAAACATTCAAAATTGAAAAAAAAAAAAAAGTTTTCAACTTTAAATTTAGGATTTTCCAATACCTTAAGACACCAGGTTTGAATCCAGATTCACCTTGTTCTTTATTTAGATGATAACGCCTAAAAAATTGTAAAATAATGTTTTATTGTCAAAGAGACAACATAGCAAAAAAAAAAAAAAAAAGGAAATCATTTTTAAAAGATAGATGCAAATCAGAATGAAGATGCAAAAGTATAAATTACAAGAAAAAATGCTACATATTTTTGAGCTTTAAAAGCAGTATGCAGTTTAGGTTTAATAATTTTAATAGCTTAAGAAAATTAAAGTAAATTATCTAATGAATTTAAAAAAATTACGTCTCATATTGCAAGCAAAGTTAAGAAGAACAAGCTCGAAAAATAGTAATAAACAAAAGTGTATATAATTTAGAATGATCAGAATATAAATAAGGATTGACAGTTTTAAAATTAAGAAAAGATATTTTAAACCATTTATCAAAATTATTGCATGTACCATAATTTTTAAAACAAAATTTTAATAATAATTTAATTGACTGAATGGAAACAACGGTTCCAAGGTTATAACTTAGGGACAAATGCAAAACTGAATGGTTGCAAAAACCTTTAATGTTAAATGCCACAAATACCATTCTATCTACATAATCTCTTATTTGATAAAAAAAAATTATTCATTGTATCAGCTTTTGAATGAACTTACAAAAAACTATGTCAGTGTGCTAATTCAGCAGAAATTTAGTCTTTCATTTATAATGCATCACTGAAATCAGTATTCTCTGAAATAGACATTCATAAAAAAGCCTGCAAATGAAAAGATGGTGGGTAAATATAATCAATATAAATGCACAAATATGAATTCTTTTAGGTATGAAAATATATATCTGTTTTTATGTGTGCATGCGTGTGTGTGTTTATATTTTAATAAATAGGCTATTTTTCTTATTTGGCTTTAAAATTTGCTTTCTTCAGCTTAACTAAAATAGCAAGCTTAAAATAAAAAAAAAATTAAATTCAGTAATAATAATAACTCTTGTAAATTTTCTTTTTTGATGAATGCTGACTCCAGTGATGTATAGCAAATGAAACACGAAAGTTTTTCTGAACTAGAATACCAATATGGTTTCTTGAAAATTCATTTGAAATCTGATAGAATGGAGGAGAGTTTTAGGTAAATTTGGCATATTGTAGCTATAATGGTATTTGCGATATTCAACTTGAAAGATTTTGAAGCTAATCACATTTTGCCAAAGTTTTGGCACTTACAGTTTGACATTAAATATAATATCCTGATGAAAATACTGTTATTCCCCCCCCTCTTTCAAAATCTGCATTTATTTTTGGTATAGATTTGTCAGAAAATTTTCAAGTTAGAATTTTTTTCCATTTGGTAATCACTATATACACCATAACATGCAAACAGTAAGCAATAACACAGGATATATATATATATATATATACCATCAACCAAGAACTGACATCAATCTAAATAAAACAATGCTATAACCCATAATAAAATAAACACATATTCATACATTCTATGCTAATTATTCAAATGTAATAAGAGATTTTACATTTGAATAATTGCAGTTCTCAGCAATTAATTGATTTCCCTTAAGTTTTTTAGGGGGGTGAAGGTAGTAATCTTAATTTCTCAAATTAATATGTCATTTTCATTATAAATCCATAAAAAGAACAGATTGATACTCACACAGTAGGAGGTGGACCCCTTTGATGTTTTTTAGCATTAGCTACCTTATAATAATTTATTTTGTGAGGACACTTGCTGATAAAATGGTCTTCACCACAGTTAAAACAAACCTTTCGAAATTTTGGTTTCTCACTGAAAAATATATACATAAGTTTAATAACTAATATTTGCATTTATTACTAAATTCAATAAAATAAGGTAAATGAATGAATTACACTAATATAAAAAAAATTAATTATATTTCTAAATCATTAAGGAAAAAATTATCTGTAATTCTTTGCCTTTTTTTATCCAATTTGATTTTTCCATCTTCATCTTCTAAAACTTCTGAAAAACTTGTTTCATATCTGCAAAATAATTAAAATTAAAAGCAGACAATAAATGTAATTTACTTATTACTAATTAAATGAGGACAAAACATTTACCTTACATAACTAAAAAGTGGAAGACATAATAAGTTTACATAATTAAATTTAAATATTATTATAAATTTGTGCAGTAGAAGAAAATTTTAAACATCTAGTTCATCTTTGCCTTTGTTTTAAATATCAAAAAGTTATATTTCATAGCAAAATAAATATTTTATCTTTATCTTATTTACAGATTCTTAATCTTCCTGAAAATTTGAAAAATAAAATTTTTGCAAGAAAGGAATGCTTAGAATTTAGCCATGATAATCATTTATTTCATTCCTCTTTTTTTTTTTTATCTCCCCTTATTTTTTTTCCTATTTTGAAAGCAAATTTGAAATCAAAGATAATTTAAGGTATAGCAGCCAACTACTTCATCATCATTATATTTCAAATTTTTAATATTACAATTGAATGCTTGAATTACTTCCGAAAAATTGCATTTACATTGCTACTACTGCTTGATAGAGATCCACATTTCCATCTAATATTGTCTTTAAAACTTATAGGATCCTATTTCCTTACTTAAACTGTTTTGTTTTTAACACTGAATTTTAAATTTTAAGGCTTTTGTGTGTTTTTAATTATTTCACTTTGGCAATAATTTAATATTTTAGGAAATCTTTAAATTTTGCCTTTGATTTCCTGTTTTATTTTAGAAGAAAATAAATATATATTTGACACAGTACAGCCAAAATTCTGGCTAACTTAAAACTGTCTAAACCAAATTTAAGATTTATAAAGATCAATGAGATAGTGAGAATTAATGATGCTTGGTTTATTATTATCATCATTATTCCATTTGCAATCTCAATTTGTAAAATTTAGCTCCAAAAAGAAAAATTGGCACATTAGCATTTTCTTTTAACATTCATAATTTTCCGGTAGAAAATATAAGCCATTTCAAAGTACTTTAATATTTAAATCAATACACACATAAAAAAATTAACTATACAAATCAATTACTGTAGCAATTTTAAGCACTACAACATTTCTATGCTACAATTTAATACAAAACATAATGAATTGTACCAACAGCATTATTGAAATTAAGCATCCAAACCCAATTAAAAGGTATATAAAAGACTAATTAGAAGAATCATCAGACAAAAGAATGAAATCTTCCAAAATTATTTATAATGCATATTTTTTCATACAAAAGAAAATATATTCTTAACAGCATTACTAATTATATAAAAAAAACCATTGTCAAATAGTATCAAAAACTTAACAATATTCTTTTTTTTTTTTTTTTATCAATGAGTGTTACTCAAGTCTTTAAGTTTGCTAATCTTACTTTGGAACATGTGGATTTTCATTAGGCTCTGAAGTTGAATTATCTAGCTGAAATAATTCTCCCTAGAGGGAAAAAAAGTATTACATATATTATAAAAATGAGCCAAATTAACAAATTTTTAAAAAATTTCTTTAAAAATAAAATAATAATTGACTTTATTGCATTAAAAAAATAAACCCAGAGCTTTATCTAACTTGAAATAGCATATACATCAAGTGAAAGAATTACTTATTGCTTCATATGTCCTATAGAAAATTTAAACTTAAAATTGGAGAAATTTGAGGGTTTTAAAAGTAAGATGTTTATTTTTTAGTTAATATAAAAGTTCATGAAAGTATCATAGAATTTTTATTACAATAATATGCTATAATTTTATCATTAGTATCCTAAGTTCATATAATTATTTTGTTTAAAATTAATTATAAATGTATTATTATTATTCTAATTTTATCGTATTATTCTATATAATTTCAAAAATTATAAAGAAGGATTAACATGGTTTCTCTTATCTGTAAATCTTGCAGGCATATCTCTCCCACAGAACTCCTTTTTCTATTGCCTCTTTATATTATAAGCAATGATTTAAATTAGATAAGGAATTATGATTAAATTATATATTATTATTTCAGTTATACCATCTTTTGTATATTTCAGAAGTAAAGAAAATATAATTGTGATCTCATTTTAAAAATATTAAAAATCACCACAGAGTAAAAATCCAAGGAACTCAGAATATTTATAATAATGAGCTTGCATATAAATAGTTTCAAACAATACTAATAAATATAAATTTATTTACATTTTTTTTTTTTTTTTTTTTAGCTTTGAAAAACAGATACTAAAAATTATAATTTTTAAAAAAATGTATGCTTAATGCATGTCCAAATGAAATTGGCACTAATGGAAGACTGAGATTTAACTGATGCAAGCCAAGAGGAAACTTTAAAGAAGTTAGCAAAATTTGCCTTTGAAGGATAAAGTAACAAAAGAAGCAATAATAAATCCTGGAATCTGTAAAAATCTTCAATGGGCAATATTCTATTGTGAATAGATGATGTAAGAGCTAATATTTATAGCTGAAATACAGCAATTTTCATGCTATGGATAAATGTTATTGGTTGCTGAATCACTTATTGAATGCTAACTATTGACTACTGAATACTACGACATTGCTATAATCACATGGAATATTTATATAATACTTGCCCAGTTTAATGACCTGACTAATCTATACTTATAATGAAGCTCAATGTGTGTGTGTGTGTGTGTTGGCACTCTACAGACCAGACCATTCAACCTACAGCTACCAAATTTGGCACGTGTATACCTTGGAGGCCGGGAATGTGCACCTGGGGGTTATTTTTTCGAATTTTTTATTAGAATTTTATTTATTTAAAAATTAAGCGAAATTTTGGCGTGTTTCTGCTATAATTTCTGAAAATATTACCGCACAAAAAAAAAATTTACATGAAGTTAAAGATCAAACATTTATCTTTTAAATGATACCAATGTTTTAACCTTAAAATTAAATTTTGTTCTTAATTAATTTTTAAATAAATATTTTAACTATATTTTTCAACAATTTTTTTCGTACAAAATAAAAATAAAATTTAAGCTGCACGAGCACGTTTCGCATTCATGGGAAAAAAATCAGCTTTTTTCAAAGTGTTGCCATCACATTGATTAAAGCTCCAACCAAAAATAAATTAAATCTTTTTAGATATAAAATCTGCAAAAATATAATTTTCGGCACGTGTCTGTAGGAAATAAAACAAATATGAAATATAATTTTTTCTAAAAAATAAATTCAAGAAAAATTAATTTATGATCTTTTACACTCTCTATATTATTAATCCAATAAATCAGTTTATTTTAAGACAAGTTTTGTTTAATATGAACAGGATATCCATTCAAATCAGGGCCACACAGCTAATTTGTAAACCTTTAGTAAGACACAGATCTGTTAAAATGGTCTAAATGGAAAATGATTATATTTTATGTAACTTGATTCAATAAATGTTCTAATAAATAACAAATTTTTGATCTTACATACAGCTTCTGCTGTGGAAATCACGAATAACAAAATGTTCTTGAAACACTAATATTTTAAATAAAAAAAGTTAATTTCCAATCAACTCGATCAATCACTTAAACTGACTGATTTATGAAAATTTGAATACCACTATTCAATAAAGAATGGATAATTTTAGATTTTTCATCGATTGTTTCAAAGAAACTATGCCAATCAGCTCACAGGTTTCTCAAGATTAATTGGCCTAAGATTATGAAAATGTTGAGTTTTTTCTAAATTTTTAACATTCAAAACTTCATAAATAAGTCTTAGTTGATCGTGGAAAATAGAAACATTCATTCATTTATTTAAAATTTGGTGCGTCCAGAATATTTCTCAGAATATGATACCTTACTGGATTAAATTTAGACTTCATAATTTTTGAAATATATTTATAGACCGGAACAAAATATTATTATTGATTTCATTTCAATCCTTTTGAAAGCAAAACTAAAAACTGAATTTTATGCTGAATCTAAGAAATTTTTGTTGAATTATTGTTTGAGATATTACATAAATTATGAAAAATATTTTGTAGTTTACATAAGACTTAAATACCGAGCGATTCTGTTTGCAGTACTCATATTCAATAGTAATAATAATAAATAAATAAATAACGATAAAAATGAAAAATAAAATAAAACCCTTGGTCTCATTAAAAAATATCTTTACATTAATTGCAATTTCAGCATTTCCACTTTAAATTAAAGTTGGAGTTTTACCGAAAATGACAACAAATTAGCAAAATATATATAGTAAATTGAACGAAACAATCTAAACAACAGTATAAGTTTGGTATGACTATCAAAATTTGAAGATTATAAATATTTTTTTGAGAATCTATTAAGAGACCAGTTACTTAAAATATTGAATTGAAAATTGAACCGGCTGGTTGCCAAAGGCGGCTAGTAGTAAAAATAACAATAAAAAATCAATAAATTGTGACAGATTTTGCTTGAAAGAAGCAATAAATAAATATAACAAATGTGCTACTGAAATACTTATATCAGTTCTTTAAATATCAGGACAATTGCTTCAATAATCTTTTTTAAAAAACACCTTAAGAAATATTTAAGATAATAAAAAGTAAACTGCACCTTGAAAGTCTTATCTGATACATACAAATGGTTCTCAGTCAATTCAAAAATAAAATTAATAATATTTATAAAAGATATTTTTCACATGAAGATTTGTTTAAAGATACTTTTGTTTTAAAGATACTGAAAAATTTCCAAAATACTAAAACTAGTTCTCTGCACTGTATTCTAATAGAAGTCAGAAAATAGCATTTTGCAGTACAAATATCTGTTGATAAAGTTAATTTGGGTGAGCATATTTCATCAGGATTTGGACGCAACATGTTCTACATGCTCACTTTGTATAAAATAGTATTTTAAAATCCACATGTTTATGTTTACTATAGAATTCACGAAATGTAAATTACAAATGCTGTCTTGAAATTATTTAATATCTTAATGAAAACAATTAGTAAACAAATGGGTATATAGCAATTTTCTCCAAAAAAACACCCTATTTTTTCAGGTTAATAATCAATAAGGCTGTTTTAGCAATATTTCTTTATATTTTAAAGCTATAACTAACATTCTGAGAAGAATAAAATTGGCCTTTTCATTTCAAAAGTTTATTTTCTCTGCTATAAAGAATATTACACAATTTAACAAATAACCGCTCTTGTTACTTTTCATAAACAAAACAAAATGCAATAATTAATTATAATAAAGAAATACTTTAATGAACGATTCACAAATTGAAGCTAAAATCTGAAGATTATACAAACCTCAGGAAAATCTTTTATACTTTCCCTTTCATCAAGAGAATTATATTTAGAGAATTTGATATCTCTGAGTTCATCTACAGTAATATGACCTCGAATTAAATCCGAAGTTAACTCAGTTAAAATTGGTAGAAATCTCCTAAAACAAAAAAGTTATGTTTAAAAACAAAATAAGAAAAAGAAATAAAAACTACTCAAAGAAAATTACTACTTTCTTTGTTACCGCACAAACAAAGCCAAAATATGCACAAAATATATGACCCTTAGAAAATAAAATGTGCATATATAGCATTAGACTAGTATACTTCACATTGCTGCATATAACTTGACTACAGTATTAACTGTACTGCTGCATATAATCTGTTGCTAATATTTCATGTTAACATAAATACATGTAATAGTTGCTGTTGAATTCATAGAAACAAATTGAAAAAAGGTTTTATTAACCTTATAATGATAGGACTTTTATTTAATATTGTGAAGTCAATCTCAGGTGTTTTGTAAGTTTTAAGAAAAGACAGAAATTCAAAAACAAGTCCATTTATGAGTGGAGTTGGGCCAATTATTTCATTGGATGGTTTCAGTTTCACTATACACTTTGCTATAGGCTTAGAAAAAATGAGTGATTTTCAAGTATTTATGAAAAAAATGCTCTGTGTTGAAGAACAAAGTTAATCAAAACACAGTACTGACACATTTATCATTTCATACAGTGAAATACATTGTTTTTGTAATAATAGATGAATTCATGTTTAGAAAAAAATTTCAATGCTAAGGAGAATTATTACACTTTCAAAAAAGAGTAAATTGATTTACTGCCTAAAACAAATGATTATTTTAATATCTATTACACTCATATGTTTTGAAAAAAAATATCAAGAATTTTTGGATTGATTTGATTGATATTTTCTTATTCAGCTGAAAACAACCACAAGTATATGCAGAAATTAAAAAAAAAAAATTGCTAAAAGTGTGCTGCAACCTAAATATTTATCAAAGGCCAACATACTGTTTTCTTATAACAAAAATAACAATCAAAATTTTGGACATTAAAATAAACACCTAGAGAGAAGTTTGTAAGTCAGTGAGACTGGTAATCTAATAATACAAAATATAACAATTTATCATAATAAAAATCATTTTTAGTAATGAGAAAAATTGCTTATATTGATCATTTAGTAAACATATTTAAATTTATTTTGGTTATCAACCAATCCTTAAGTATCATTTTCAAAAATATTTATATAAATAAAAAAAATAAAAAATAAATGGAAAGGAAAATGACAAACTAAATGACTAGGATTTAAAGTTAAACATACTTACTCTTCAAAATCTTTATTTCGGAAAATTATAGTCACTTCTGAATGTGGATCCTCATGTGCCATATGCCTCATATTCAAACTATATTTTAATTTTTCATTTAAGATAATTAAGGTATACACACATTAAACAATACTTTATAAAAATATAACAGCAATATATATGTATGTATTTATAGTTTCAAAAGTGTGAAGTATAATGAATTATTGTACATTAAGTTTTAACATGATATACATTTTTCTTTAAAACATATAACTGTAAGCTAAATAAGTATAAAATAAGATAAAATAGCAAAATTAAATGGTTGTAGCAATGTTTTTTTATTTAAAAATAATTTAATTTCCCTGAGTATTCTTCTATTTTAACAAAATATTCCATTTAATTATTAACAGCAAATAAATTCTATTTAGATATTACTAACTGTGAATAAATAAATTAATTTACAGAATCAGCTATAGTATGATTTTTTGTTGTTGCTATCCTAAAAAAGTGACATATAATTCATTTCATATACTTTAAATAACTATAAATTAAAGATCAAAATACAAAGACAATTAAAAATTTTCAAAATCTATTGTATTCTTATAATATAAGGCAAAATATTTGAGACTAAGAAATACTGACAATCAAAGACAATAGTTTGTGGCGGGTTGAATTGAGCGGGGATAGAGCCTGGGACCTTGTGGTTCGCAGTCCAGTAACATGATCACAATACAAAAGTAATTACTCATGTAGCATAGCTGTTAACTGTCTTATAAGCTTTCACCACAGACTCTCCCTCCAGTGAGTTGAACAATATGGCTGTTAAGTGGTGATGTATTTAGCTGTTGAGTCTAATGTGCCTGTACTCATTTGAGTACTGCCAAACATTATGGCGAGCGAGCGTGTGTGTGTGTGGTTGCTGCGTCAAGTGAGTCTGACAACTTTGTCTTGCTGCATCAAGTGAATTTGACTGAATGAAAAGCAAATTATTATAACAAGTACTATCTGCAGGATTGATGAATACAATGCATTTTAAATTATATGGCAGTATAGAGTAGAAAGTTTTCAAGACATTAATTAGGATAGTTAAAAAAAATTTCGGTCACAAAAGCTTTTATAGTGCTTTTCCCAATTATAATAAAGCACCAAAATATTAAGGGGAAAAAGCCATAACAATTGAAACTCAGAAAACATTAAATGAGAAGTTTACGTCATCTTAACAGACAGGCATATGAAATATATGTTTTTATTATTATTATTACATGCAAATGGGGGAATAACACAGGAATTACATCTATATATTGGGACTTTTATATATTATATATGAATTGGTTAATACTGACTTGTAATTCATTTTGTGTTCTTTCATTTATTAAAAGTTTATCAATAAAATCAAGGATACACTGATTGTATTGAAGCACTAAATGGTTAGTGCTTTTAGAAAACAACAAAACAAAAAAGTGAAATATTTATCAGATTTTAAAAATACTTGTTTAATATACCTACTTCATACGACAGATTAATTTTGAGAGTAGAAGAAAAATTTAAATTATTGAAAACTTCAGCGACACTAAAATATATATTCACAATAAAGATGTTCAAAATAAGATTCAATAATGGTATAAACATATTTAAAAATTGCAATTACTAATATAAATAGTTAAAAATAAATTAATCCATATGTTGAAACACAAAACATAACAAGGATATTTTCTTGAGTAAGCACATCTACCTGATTACTTAGGTAATCTATTTTTTGCCATAGACTGGCAACACATTCATCATTATCAGAATGAGCAGAGCGATTAAATGTAACAAATCGTTCATCATTTGCGCTACGTTCATCACATTGTGTTTCATTATATGACGAACACCCATAATTATTTCCAGAGTGTTTATTTGAATATCTACCATTGTTGTAGGTAGAGTTCTTAAAATTTTCATCAACGTTTTCATGTTTCTCATGGCGATTTGAAGAATGGTGATTTCTTTCGTTTGAACGATAGGAAATGTAACGATCATCTTGAGATTGAGTAAAATGTATTTTTCTCTCGTCGTGTTTTCTATCGTTGTGATCGTGAGCTTTGTGCTTGATGTCTTTGTAGGAAGATTCCTTTTTATGATTAGTCCTAAAACCATGCTTACTGTCGTTTTCTATATCATTGTCTTTATGATGAGAACCATGTTTACGCTCTTTATGCTTTTCTTTATTGTGGGTACGATTGTTTTTAGTCTTAGATAAATGTTGCCTTGATACATCCGCCATGATGAGTCCAAAACCTAAACAAAAGAAGTTTAGTTGTTCACTTATTTCAAACTAGTATGAGCCAGTTTGTTGCTTTATATATTTATAAATTTTGAAAAGAAATTTCTGAAGAATTTAACATGATTATGATTCTTTTTATTTTTAGCCAAGCATTTTACTTTTATTTTGGAAGCTTCTATATGAATTCTTATTGTTTTTTAAAACACTTTTTTTTAATAAAGCAATTATTTAAATTTTTATTCTATCGGTGTTTCAAATTTCCTGTATACTTTATTAGGTAAGGATAGCGAATATTTTACGAATTGTAATTCTGTTTGTAACGTCAAAAAATTACAATTATTCATGATATGACTCGGCCAAGGGCGTACGAAGTAAATTGGCCCAAGTGCTCCAATTTTCTGCCAAGTCGTTATCAGTGGCTATACAGTGATCGGGAACAAAGGGAGAGGCTTTCTCAGGGGACACTTTAAAAACATTGAATAAAATTTCCAACATTGTTAACGATATCAACACAATGTTGCCGACATTCAAACAATCGGATATCATCGTGGAGATGTTGTACAATATCTTGTGCTATAATAAGACCACTAGATCTAAACAATTGTGCATTTATGTCATTTTTTAAAGAGAAATAAATACCAGGAAGGGGCTAAAAAATAATATCAAGCTTTGGCAGCTGTTTACTCTTTCTAAAGTTTGTTTACTAGTCGAGAACGACCAGTAACAAAAAAATCATATTAAGCCCCGTTAGGTGCCACTTTTCTTCTCTAAGCCACTGCCCATGTAGGCTTGAAAAAACCTCCTGACTTAATCTTGCTTTTGAATGAAATATTCAAAATTAACTTTCATTATATTTCGATGACATAAATATAATTTATCATATATTTTTAAATTGAAAAATTATTTGATTTTAGAAAAACTTAACTCGTGATGAATTATTTTCAACTGTTCATAGAACACAGAAATTGTATTAGTAAATAACACCAGTTCTATGTTATCTTTCTTTTGTATATTATTAAATTACATAAGTTGATCCTGCTGTCATTAATAACAAGTTAGAGTGAATATATAATATGATTTTCAGCTTACTGCCCTGATTAGATAACACTTCTCCTTTCTGTGATAACTATAGAGTCCGTTTTAAACTCTGGAACCTTAGTCACTTTAATTATAAAAACAGTTAATCCCCACTAGAGGAGGAGGGAGATTTTTTTTAATAAAAAAATTAATAATATCATTTTCTTGTAATAAATGTTTCTGATATTATCAAGAAAAAAAATATATCGAAATATCAAAAATACTTTTAATTTTTAATTTAAAAAATTTAATATTTCTTTTAATGGCTTTGAAATTCAAAAAATAGAATCGTTTGACATGAAGACATGAATTTACATTACGTTGTAACAAAGGTAATCATTTGGCAACAATTGGCAGCCATTTCAGTTATACAACCCAACCTTATACTTCCGCCAAATGTAACTATTACCCGACACATAATATAATTTTTTTGGGGCAATCATCTCAGCAATTTAGCAAGTGTAAACGGAACATTGGGCACATCATTATTTTTCTATCCTTTCATGTTATTTTTTGTTCTAAAATGTGACTTTCTGAAATCTTTAATATTATATTTCCATATAACTTTGCGAAATGGAAATTTGAATCAGTTTGCTAACTGACTTTTAGTAATACGGAGGAATGAAATTTGGTATCAAAATTATAGATAAGTGTAAAATTTTGTACGTCATTGGATATTAAAAAGTAATTCAAAATGCATACTCAATTTTCTTCCCCGTATGATAAAACTAAGCAATAATTGTCTCTAAACATGTATGGAGGTGAACAAATAAAATTTGGTGTTCTGTCTTCAAACTAAAATTATAGATTGTTCAAATTATGAATAACATCCCTAGTAGAAAATCTATCTGTCAATAGGTAAACTGGATAGCTCAAAAATGCAATAAGGTGAAATGGGTGGGATTTTGTCATTTAACTTTATAACTAAAATTGAATATCTGATCAAATTTTGGAACAATTTACTAACTATCTTTCAAGATGGATATCAAGTTCAAAATTAAAAATATGTATAACATTTTGGATATCATTTTATACATTTCCGTATCCAAAGGCTAAACACTAAATGTGATGAAAATGCAAAAGAAAGTGGAAGGGGAAAAACTTCTTTTATTTAACATAATATGCATTAATATTTATAGTTGCTTTTAAAAGGGTGGCTGGGATTGCTGCTTATTTAAAATTTAAGATTGGATGAAGCTTGATATGAAAATAACAAAAAAATATTTAACAATTAGTGCTATCTGCTTTATTTTTACAGAAACGTTTTGTTTTCACTTTTAATATTCACATCCAAATATAAGTTTCAATGAGCATAATTTTCGAAAGCAATGCAGTCATTTTCTTATATTTCTCAGTAAATCAATTTCTATTGAACTTTAATTGAACTAATCAAAAGAAATAGCTGTTGTTAGGAAATTTCCGGGGTTCGTTTGGATAGTGGAAGTTATATGGTGTGGAGAACACTCAATCAGCAGTAGAAAAAGAAACAACGACGTTTATTTACACGAAGACAGGACAGCACAAAGACGACAACTATATGCAGCACAGAAGACGATTATCTTCAGTCGAGACGTGCAGCATACAACAAGACTCTACTGCAGACAGTAGCGCACAGCTTAGTTCAGCACTAGCTTGACTCCGTCGCTGCTCTGCTAATCCCTGGAAGACCATTTCTTCACCGTCGATTCCGACTCCTCTTCTCTGTCGCTTCCGACTACCCTCACAAGCAGCTGCAGACTCTTTTATAGATCTCAGGTGGCGGTGCTAGAAGCCTCTCAACCAATCAGGAATTCGAGCGTATCTCGGTTCCTACTGGACGGATCGGGAAAATTCTCGATGTTTCGGATATAATCTATTTTGGCTCCAAAGTCGCCAAGTCGCCAAATGGTCACCAAGTTTGTCGCCAAGATCTGGGACCTCCGACGTGACACCCGGACCCCGTCTAATACAGATGACTGTAAAACAATCTTTCTGATGATGGAACCAACTATGCTGGGAAGCAGAATTGCAGGTTTGTAACACTATGATGAAATATAATTTCATTGTTTTTATGAAAGCAATTTATTTATTTGTATTTGAAACTAGTAGGAGTGATATCTCTAAAACTTCTTGCAAATTCTCTAATAAAGGTATTACCGCCTCTCACTCTCTGCATAAATCTATGAATTTTGTGCTACGAGTGCTCAGACTTCTATTTTCAGAGTCTTGTACTTGAGTTTTTTGTGCTTCACGGAATAATGATTGAAAATTGGATATGCCTTTTTTTGGCCTATTTAAATCAACATTATACACAGAACTGCAATTTTTAAAAGCAAAATCTTGCAACAGATTTGATTTATTTAAATCGCCGAGCTTTTTGAACTATCGAATATACGTGTATACGAAAATACAGACCAATAAATAGTCCACATTGAAAATTGGGCCCAAAATTTTACAAAAATCTATGCTTTTAAATTTTGAAATAGTGTATCGAATTTCATTTATCTAAGTTGTTGAATTTCTCATTTATCACGTTTACAAGCGTGCAAAAATACAAACCGATAGATTGTCAATCTCTTGACATACATGAGCCAAAATTTGGCTTACATTTTAAAAGCCAAATTTTTGAACCGAATATTAATTTCCGTTTTGTAGTTATCGTGTTCATTTAAATTCGGACAGCAAGACAGGCATATTTCCTGTGAATTTATTGTGTTCAAAATTTGATAAAAAAAAATCTGCACATTTGGTATAAAGACGGCAAATCAAATATTATTTGTCTAGCTCAAAGTACTTTTGAATTATCATGTCAAAGTATAGTTAAAGCGACAAATGAACAGACTTATTAAAGTTTGTGGGAAGCAATTTCTAATCCTTACTGCATTGATCTCATTAATTAACGCTTTATATTCTCAATACTTTTCCGATTACGCTTTAGTTTCCCAAGATTTTTCCTATCAAATAATAGGACTGTGAACTTTTTGACATATGAAAAAGGGTTGCCTACTGAAAAAGCTTTAAGTAACTGTGGTTTATATTTTTAGTTCATGTTACTGAATAAATATTGCACTACTGTCGAATCCATATATATCGCATTTGAAGAATCCCTGAAAAATTCGAAGTGCTGAAATTTCGATGTGCAGAAATACATATTGCATATTTTTTTCATTTTCTTATCAAAAACATTTATTTATAATTGATTTTTTAGGGTTATTAGAAGATTTTAGAAAATAAAAGTATCCTATAAATTAATTTAAAAGAATTTCCAAATAATAATAATTTTTCCGGAATGCTGATACCATGCATGTTGAAATTTCATACTTTTTGTATCAATTTTATTTTGCATCCCCTCCCCCCTCCCCATCATCTGATAAGCTACGCAACTCTTCCGAATTTTATGATTTTCGTTTGGAAGCGTATTCACGATAGAAGATATCACCTTACACTTATGAAATGAATAAGTAGAACAGAAGCTGGTAATAAAATACGACTCGCCAGTAAGTGCTTAATGCCCTGTAAATGACTTTTGATATTTTTAGGAGTTCTATAGCATCAAATATCGGCAAAACAGTTTTTTTTATTATTATTCATATACCTAAATATGAAAGAAACCAGTACATGTTTTTTTACTGCAACAAAATTTTAATATTTCGCACAAAAAATTTAATATTTAATTTTTATATTTAAATTTTCGTGCGATATATAAAAACTTTATTCGGAATAAAAGAAGCTTTTTTTCTACTGAAAATACAAAATTCTTAAAAGTTTATTATATATTAATATAGATTTTTTACATGTGGAAGTTCTACATATGCGAGTTCAAATATATCTTCTTTTCCCATCAATATTTTAATATTATTTAGTATACTTTAGTATTATTTTATTTAAGCACTGAATTCTTTTGTAATTATTTTGTTTAGATCACATTAAAGAAAAATAATGTAAAGTAAAATAATGTAAAACGAAGCGATAATAACAGAATTTAGGTCTTAACGCATACTCACACACATAAAAAAATCCGACCTTATGTTATTTTTCAATAATGAGAATTTTCATTTTAACATGGCTTTAGTTGATTTTCATTGAAAAAATATTTGTTTCATCTAAACTATTTATATTAATTTTATACATATTTTAATCTTTAAATAGTGAAGATTGAAATCCTGTTAAGACAAGTTGCATCTGCATAGAGGAAATAAGACATCAAGAAATTAGTAATTATTACAGATGCTTTAAAACAATGTAGCCGTTGGGACCATGAATCCGAACATTGTGTGTTTTGATTTCTAACACTGAAATTTTGTAACAAAAAAAAAAAAAAAAAAAAACGTAAGACAAACAAAATAACATTAATGAAAAGATATAGTTTTGCCTAATTCAATAAAAACTCTAGATTTCACTCTTGAGTAGCCTCTTAGCAATTCCAATGAATTTTCATAATTCTGGAGGGAAGTCTACATGGTAATATGCTACTACTCTCATTTTGCATCCGTCAATCCTCCCTTCATCGCTGTATCCGACTTCAATCAGGCATCCGATGATAGTCTTTTTTTTTTAAATAGCAATTAGAACCCAATAAAAAGAACCCAAATTAATTTTATGTCATTCCACTTACTTGAAAAATGGAAATGATTAAATATCATCTAATACAAAAACTTTCTTGATGAAACAAAAAAAGGTTATTAAATATTGGAATAGATAATAGAATAATTCAGAATTAAAATTTTATGTGTATTACAGAATTTTTTTTTTTTTTGTAATTTTTGCAGTACTTCCAAGGATTATTAATAAGTATTTTTTGTATTCCGCAAAAAATTCAGTGCATTTAACTAAGAAAGCAGTCATTAAATGACAAAAAAGCGAATATATTTTTTAAACAATATTATATAAAAAAAGAAGCTTTTTTTTTGAAAAAAAATTATCATTGATTACTTATGAAGCCAAAACTTAATTGTAATTAAATTAAATTTTAAAAAATGTATTACAAGCATGCTTTAAATAGAACTTACACATTATAGAAAAATAATCCGTAACTTCATACTTGCATCATCAAAAATGAAAATAAAAGACAAAGAGTAAAAACATTTTGGTAGCAAGAATAAAAATGATTTGAATTTTACTTCAATAAACAAATAAATTTCTGTTAAATATGCTTCAAAACATGTTTCAAAATTTTATTCAAAAAATTGGTAGAAAATTATATTGCAAAAAAATTGGACCAGTTAAAAAGGTATTTTCTGAATTTTAAAGCGAGGTAAAAACAATTTTTGTGCTTTAATATTGTTACATTTTATCACAAAAAGGCCAAATTTTGTTTATTTTCTTCAACAAAGTTTCTAATCAAACTTACAGAAAGAAAAAAATAATCCCTTTCAGGTACGCATGCTTAACTTCCAAAATATGTATATGCCACATTGGATAGTTTCAAGTCAACGGTCTGGCTTATAGAGCCTACCTTATCAAATACATATATATTCATTTTTATTAGTGGTAGGGATTGATATCGTAATCTGTATATTTAAAATGATATAGAAAGCCATTCAACCAGATGCCGAGCCCCAAACTACTGGCCCGATTTTGCTTTGTTTCATATGAAGGTTCATGACTTCTAAATATTTCATGAAAGGTCGTCTGCCCTTCCTCGCCCGCCCTTTTCAAGCGAAATTGAGAAATACATCTTCATAATACATATGAAAGCTATAACTATGTCATCAAATAAACTACCTCTATAAATCAAGTATTTATTATCGTATTTTCACAAAACTGGTTTCTATAAAAGAAATGTGGAAAAAATTTATTTAAATTTATGAATTGAATAATTTATTTAAATTGATGAACTTAATTAATTCATTGGCTTTATATTGAAAATTTTTCATCACGCCAATTGATTTTCCTTCATTGAATCGATTTCCCATGATGAAATTATATCACAAATAAATTTTTTTGCAGCTCTGATGAAATTTCGAGATGCTATTTTTTCTTATTCATTGTCTTTTTTTTATGATGATGTAATTAGAAATGGCTATTGTGTAAATGATGTATATTTATGAATTATTTAAATACAAGTTTATTCTTCATATAGTTTTGAGTTATTTTACAAATTGATTAGATATACTGCAAATTTTTGTTTTGTATCTATAAAAATAATTTTATGATAGTAGTTTTTTATATATATTTTTTATTTTTTCCACCTTTAATGCATTGTTTGATTCTATTAAGATTTTTTTTTTCAAAAGGATATTTTTTAATTTTTGTTTGATTTAAATATGTAATTTTATCATTATTTCTTTTTATGCTTCTCAAAGTTTGAGAACATTGATTTTGTATGAGAACTGAATTTCTTTCGAAAATGGGACTTCAAATAACGAAGGTTATTTCATTTTAATAGTTCGACTAACCAAATGGGAAGCCTTTTAAAGCAATGGGGTCAATTCATGTGACGTAAAAGTCACATGTCATGTACTTCTTGCGCATGGCATTTAAGTTTCATCCTCACAGCTTTCGTCGATCAGTCTGCCATTAACGTTCTCCGCCAAGTATGAAGCGGATTTTTTGTTTGCATTTGAAGCTAAAATTTTTGAGTCATTTTTTCCCCCTCTTATCATGTGTTAACAGGGGAAATACTGGTGTGCTGATGGATGCATGCTTTAACGCGAAACACAAGAGTGATTGTCCTGATAACATGTTTTCTTATTTTCCTTTTAACAATCCTGACTTGGGTTGATAGCTTTGGTATAGATTTTTTCGAGCTTTCGAAGTCGGTGATATGCACCGATCACTTTGGAAGAACTCATTCAGTGAGTGTCCATTTATTAAATATAGCTGTTCCAGCAATTTGTTAAAAAATCTCTTCGAAGAAAAAGAAATCGGTGAGCAATTTGCCGTCAAAAACAATCAAACAAAATCGTGAGAGCATTTCTAATTTACTTTATTCACATTTGATAAAATTTCTGATAATTTTGAATATGTTTAGAAGGTTTTAAAATGTTTACATGAATATTACATTGCATTTTTTTACAAAATCTTATCTAAATTTAATTAATGTAAATAGATAAACTCCTGTTGCAAAAATAACAACTGCTATAATACTAAACTTAGGTGGAAGTGAATATTACTAGTTTCTAATATGTTCTAATATGTTCATTTGCAGATTTGTGATGGATTCAAAGTGAATTTATATCAAACAACTTTTCTATTGTTAAAATGAAATGTCAATAGTTTATTGTATTTAAACTGAAATTAACTGTTATCATAATATCCTGTTATAACACTGTGCACCTCAGTGATTTCTGTTTTAATAAATAAAGATCTTTTCATTGAAAATCAATTTCCATATCAGCATTTATTATATAATTTTTATTCCCAACTTCATTGCTACATGCACGTTTCACTTTTTTTTTTTCTTCTATTTCTTTAACATATAAATTTTGAATTATAAAATTCTGTGAAAGCATAAAAGTGTTTCTTTTAACTTCTCTTTATATCCTATTTAACTTCTCTCTCTCTGTATGTATATATATATCATGACCTTATTCTTGTTTATTAAATTTACTGTATTGTATGTTTTTGTTTTATTTTATGATATTCATTCAATGTAATTTTTATCAGTGTAACTTTAGCATTTAAAAAAATTTCATAAATGTTCTGCTTTAAAAGTATATTGTTCACCATTATGTTATTATTAGTGATAAAAAAACAACTTTTCTTTAGTATCTAGGATGTTTCTGTTGAATAAAATTGATTGCATCATTTACATGGACATTCTTATTATACTGTGTTTATATTATTTCTAAGTGTCTAGAAAAATAAATGTTGATAAATAGTAAATAGTTTTTTTTTTAGTTTTTTGAATTAGTGAGTACATTGAAACATACATTTGATCATATTTTTTCAAATAATTATCACATATATTTTATCTTTCTCTCTCTCTCTATATATATATATTTGTAATGTGTAAATAAAAATTATGAAAGTGTGATTTTGTTTGTTTTACTTTAATGATTTCTACAAATTAAAATGAAATTATTTATTCATAAGTTGCATAGATTTAAAAAAAGGTATCCATGCCTTTTATATTTCATAATTTGAAATTATAAACATAATTTATTCAATATATACTAATTTGATTTCATGTTCTTTCCTCTGAGCAAACTGAAAACATTAAAGTCTCAATATTTATAAAAGTAATTATATAAGAAAAAAAATATTATAATTTTATTAGTAAGCTATAAAATATTAACTTATCTAAGAGTAATAATTATTTTTAAAAAGAACTAACTGGGGGAGCAATATTCATAAGATTCAACATTCAATACTATTTAAAGAATATGTAAAAAAGAACATATGTATTTTTTTCAAAAACACTGCCATAGTCATTTGTCAAAATGTATCCTTCGGATTAAAAAAAAGGGGGGGAGGATATGGGAAAGGAAAGAAATTAATTATGCAAAAACAGTAATTCCATTGAAAATACTAATTAAAATTGTAATATAAGAAATAAAATCATATAACTAAGAAACTGTGGAGAAAATAATTCAAAATAATATCTTTAAAAAAAAAGAAGTTTTTAATAATTGATCGGCTAGCGTAATATTTACTAAACAATGGCTTCGTCACCGTTATCAGCAGACATCACGACATGCGCAGAACAGTTTGTTTGGTACGTGACCGTGAATTGACGTCATTACCTGATTGGCTCTAGTTTTCATTTTCATGAAAATTGCACAGTTAATCACTTATTCTCATCGTAAAATAGTAATACACAAAGAAAACTGAAGTAATATATAAAAATTGCAAGCTTTATAACCTTAACACAAGCATGTAATA